>PVKN010000563.1:0-72133 GCA_004027915.1 Capromys pilorides
TACTGCGAGTAAGAGTTATGCAAGTAAAAGTAAAGTTATCAAGTTGGAGGTTCCTTTGACCATTTCTTTGTTCTGAATGTTGTAGTGTACATACTATATACAATTCCACATTTAGCAACAATTCAGTTATTGACTTAGTCACAGGACTATAATTTGGTTGTTAAATGAAGAGTGTCTTTTCAAAATAGATTACAAATAGATTTTAAAGTTATGTTTCTGTGTAGTGTTGCAATATTACAAAAGGTAAGTAAGGGACGAGGGAGATAGCTCAGTGGAATAAATGCTTGCCTGGCAAGCACAAAGTCCTGAGTTCGATCCCTGGTACCACCAAAACAAGAAAGAAAAAAAAGAATAAAAGGTAAGTAACTTTGCACAGTAAGTCCTGGACCTGATTTGAAGGAAAGCGTGGATACATTTGTAGGTGTGGATTTTAGTTAATTTAGGGTAAAAACTTTTAATTCTTCCATTGAAACATTTACATTTTTACTATCTTTTCATTTTATTAATTAATTAATTAATTTATTTATTTATTTATTTATTTTGGCGGGACCACGATTTCAACTCACAAAGTTGCACTTGCCAGGCAGGCACTTGTGCCCCTGAGCTATCTCCCCGGCCCCTTTACTATCTTTTCAAAGTATGCATTGTTTTATAAACTAGGTATACATACACTATTTTTTATTACTTTTTAATAATTTTATACTATGAATGTTTTTTACTGTTTCTGTATCTTATGATTTCATTGGCTCTGTAATGTCTTTGTGTTGCTCCTTGGTAGCTGTGTACACATTCTCTTGACATTGCATTTAAGAATTTGATAAGAATTTTTCTTTTTGCAAAGAAAAGATAGTAACATCTTTAAATTTCATATAGCACTATGTTAGTCTGATATGATGGCTGCTTTTACCTGGGGAGTTTCCCTGGGAATGTGTGGGTTGTGAGGTCAGACTGCTTTCCTGGCAATGGGGGCATTAAGGGAAGTGGACAGTTCAAGTGCAGAGGGAAGACTGGAAGGTTGGGGATTGCAGCAGAGGTCTGGTTCATTCCCACTGCTTTTCTTGGTGACACTCTTGGTGCTTTTCAGCTGTGTCCAGATCATTGTACAGTAGAAAGTCATGTTTGCATGGCATACAAAGTAGGTTGAGCCAGAGTGAGTCATCTAGATGGAGTTTGGTGAAACTTCGTCATGTTTTCTTTTTCCTTTTTTTTTGAGACAAAGTCTTGCTGTGTAGTCGAGGTTGGCCTTGAACTCACTATGGAGTCCAGGTTGGACTTGAGCTTATGACAATCCTCCTGCCTCAGTCTTCCAAGTGCTGGAATTACTGACATGTAACACCACACCTATGTTTTTTAATATATATTATATAATTGTGATAAGAAGTAGGAATCACAAAGATTCAATAATAGATGCTATTCTTTTAAAAAAAACTTTAATAGGAAACTCAATCCCATTTTTCTAGACAAAATTTTTCTGTTAGGTATTCTGTTTGAAATTGATCCACATAGCCCCTCTTTTAATTGTTCTAATTGGTTTCAAGTTCTGAATACCCACTATCCACCATGGGCCATAATTTGCATAAATCTGACTCTTTAAATTGCATTTTAAAAGAGAGATCATTCTTTAAACTAATTGTTCTTTTCTGTTTAAAGGATGACTAAAATCCAGGGCTTCAGGCATGGTAGGCAAATGCTCTATCAACAAGCCACTTCCTCAGCCCTTTTTGTTTTATTTTGAGACAGGGTCTTGCTAAATTGCCCAGAATAACCTTTAATTTGTAGTTCTCCTGCCTCAGCCTCCAAAGCAGCTAAGATTATGGGCATGTAGTACCGTGCCTAGTTTCCTTTCCGTTTATTGGCAAATACAGTGAAAAAATTTCTTCCAGAATGAAACTGGTTTTTACCTCAGAGATATTCTTTTGTATTCAGTATCTCAGAATAATGATAAATTTCCCTCAGGCATGCACCAGTATTGCTACGCTATTTTTTAATTTGTTTAATATTAATTTTAATATATTAGTATATGTTTATACTATACAATGATTCCATTCATCACAGGGAACTGGTACATGCAAATAATACATGTTAATTCCATTTACTTTTTGTTCCCTACCAGCTCTGTTATTTTTCATTCTTCAATCTATCACTGAACTAAGTATCAACAGATAATTACTTTTATTGTTATTAATGCTAATTTATTCTCACTTATTCCTTGCAGGGCTTTCCAGCTATGTAAAAACTTTTAAGGCAGTTCCTTTAATAAATCTGCAAAATGGTATCCACCCCCACGCACATTTTTAGTTTTCTTGAGTTTATTAACACTTGACAGACCTTTTATAAAGAGCCATCACCTATAACTTGAAGCAGCAGAATTCTATGATTTCATTTGTACACTGCTGACAAATGGAACCGTAGAGACCTGGGTTTTATTAGAATCTCTTTTGATCAGATCAAATATGAAATCCAGGTGTACATATGAGGGCTGCTTAAGTTCCAGAATGACCTTGTGAGGTGATGCTAAGCTACTTGCTTTCTCCTGTAGTTGCACTATTTAGGGTACATAACTCTGAGGTATCTGTGCAACCCTTGCTATTACATGGTATTCATTTGACCAGTCATTCCCGTGATGTTTTGTGTGATCCTGAAGTGGAAATGAGTATTTTTTATGCACCCATCTTAGTGTATCACCAGGCCCCATGATGTCAGACTGCAGTAAAAATTCCCAGTCAAAAAGTTGGTGTGTAGTGTGGACCTACACTAATACTGGAAGTTACTTCCCATGCATCAGCAGTAATGGGTTTATTATTCTTAGTAGTAGTAGTAGTAGTAATAGTAGTAGTAGTAGTAATATTAGTAGTGTTAGCCATAGTATCTGTTAGCACTGCATAGTGATTACATTCATCTTAGGGAATTGTTACCTATACATATGTAGTATCTGTTCTTGAAATTGGAACCTTCTTGGATTCTGTTCTGCTTTGGCTCCTGTACAAAGCTGATAACAGAAATACATAAGAAATTTTAGATGGCATTTAACCTTCGATCATGTGACCTTGAGCATGCTTGATTCTGGTGGAACTGAATTCATAAAAGAACTTCACTTATTTCACATCAGCATATAAAATTGAAAACATGGTTCTGTATAAGTTTTAAGATGTCTTCTTTTTAAAAAGTATGTTTGGTACAGGGTCTCACTATGCAGTTTAGACTCATAGTGCTTCTCCTGTTTTCAGCCTCTCCAATGCTGGGATTACAGGCATGTGCCACCATACCAGGCCTCAGTGGTGCCAGGGATCGAACCTGGGTCCCTGTGCTTGCCAAGCAGGCTCTTAAACCGCTGAGCTATCTCACCAGCACTAAGATGTCTTTTAGGTGGATATATGTCTACCAGAGAGGCAGAACTCAGTCCTTACTACAGTGTTCATATGCTGTTTTGTTTGTTTGTTTGTTTGGCTTGTCCTTGAGCTCAGTGACATTCCAGTTTTACTTAAACACCAGTCTTTTGGTAGAAAAACACATGTCTGTGGGATTAAAAATAACTTCTGTGTAAAGATAATAGCATGAGGACGAGGTATGAAACTGTTTGAGAATTGTGACACCTCCGTCTAGGTTGCTTTCCCTTGTGATTTTGCAGATGCGTAAAGTAAGCCTGGACAGCATAGTGACACTTAAAAATAAAAGTGCTGGTGATATAGCTTATTGGTAGAGCACTTCACTAGCATGTTCAAGGCCCTGGGTTTGATCTCTGATACCGCCAAAAATTAAAAATTAAATAACCTTTGAAAGATGGATGCTCTAATCCCACCTTGTTTTTAGAAATACACATCTTTTTTATTTTTATTTTATTTATTTATTTATTTATTTATTTATTTATTTATTTATTTATTTATTTTTTCTGGTGTCTGTGACCTAATTTATCCCTGAACCCAAGCCAAGGGAGCAGGGCCCATGAGTCACAGTGTTTTTGTGGCAGTCTCTTGGGCCAGTGTCTGCCACATGAGGTGGGCCCCGAATTTGACATGGCTACAGTCTTTTCTTTTTTTTTTTTTTTTTACAAGGGATCAAACTCATGACCTTTTGTTTGTCAGGCAGTTGTTTATGCTGCAGAGCTATCTCCCCGCATCTTTTTTATTTGAAAAAATAATTTATTACTATATTCCATAAATAAGTTTTGACTTCGTATCATTCAAAGTAACAATAAATGGAATAGGTCAATAAAGTTGTATCAATTTTTTAAAGTAATAAAATCCATTGTTCAAATTGAGGACACTTAATACCAGAGTCTAAGCCAAAATAATAGCCACAACTATTATATATCTTCCTGTGCTATTAGAGAAATATTCTGGGGTTGGGGATATAGCTTAGCGGCATAAGCGCCTGCCTGGCAAGCACAAGGTCCTGAGTTCAATCCGCAATACCACAAAAAAAGAAAGAAAAATATTCTAAAAAGAGTTTTAAGATTTTAAAGCTAATTTTTTACAGCTGTTGGAGTGACTGCTTTAATGCTACTGTATGATCAGTCAGATGCTGGGAGGCGGCGGTGGGGGGGAGACCTCAGCCAGACCAATGGGACTGAGTTCAAGAAGTTGCTCCTGTTTAACTATTTCAGTTAGAATTCAGATATTGCAACTATATTATAATTTTTTTTTTTTTTTACTTATGGCCAGCTCAGCCTGCCCTGGGGGTGGGGGTGGGGGTGGAGCTGGTGCAGCATGTGGTGCCAGGGATTGAACTGCAGTCCCTGCGGTTGCCTAAGTTTGCCTAAGTGGGCGGTTTAGACCACTGAACCATTTCACCAGCCCTATGCTATAAACTTTTGAGTGGCTTTTTTTTTAAAGATTAAATTGTTTTATCACTATAAAAATGTTACAGCTCTGATAACCAGAGACTCACTATATGGCACTTGCAAAGCTGCCTCATTGTCGCCCTGCATTTGACCCTTCTATGGACTGCACCCCACCTTTTCAAGCCATATCTTTCTGCCTGGGTCCCTTTTGAGAAGAATAGGCTAAGCAGGGTGAGCTTTGACCTGAGCTTGTTTAGCCTTTATGAAAGTTTTTCTGACTGCCATATATGTGTGTGTGTGTGTGCATATATATATATATATATATGTATATATATATATCCATGCTCAGTGTTGGTTACTAGTAATAACTGCCATAAGAGGAGAAGTCACTGAGTCCTGTCTCAGTTATTGCACCCAGTGAGTAGCTCCCCCTTGGTGGTGTGAGTCACACGCTACACCTTCATTTGCTGCCTACATCGCCTGGATGCAGTTCATGCTTGTCTCCAGTCCATCTGCTCCCCACCCTCTTTGCTGAGACCACACCCAAGGCACTGTCCCTTCTAGATGACTGATTTCGTGGCTTATCTCATCACTCCTATTCCCGTCACACCCTGGACACGCACCATCACACACATATACTTTATTTATTTATTTATTTATTTATTTATTTATTTATTTATGTATTTATGTATTTATTTATTTATTTTTGAGATAGGGTCTCGCTATGCAGTTCAGGCTGGCCTTGAGCTTACTTTGTAGTCCAGGCTGGTCTCGAACTTGCACCAATCCTCCTCAGCCTCCCAAGTGCTGGGATTACAGGCATGTGCCACCACGCCTGGCGACACACATATACTTTAAACATGGAGGTCCTTCATTTGACCTTCCCTAGCTCACTCTATGCTAGAACAGAAGCTGTGTTCCCTCCTTCCGTGGGCCTTTGAACACGCTACTCTCCATGCCCTTTCCTGCTTCTCACAGCCATGCTGTCTCTTTTTAGGAAACTCTTCCTAACTCACTAACTCAGCCACATCTAGATCTTCTGAAAGCACAGCTCACTGCTCTTTGGAAACTTAACTTTACATTTATATTTATGATTTTTCCGTTGTGCTCCTCCAAGAAGGCTAGAATTCTTTGCCTTGTTTGTTGGTTTTTGTTCACTGTTTGTAGCCCTCAGCAGGAGTGATTGACTTTGCATGGAAACCTAATACCACTAACAATAGTCCCTAAGTGATGAATGAAGGGTATCTATACAATAGACTGGGAGTGAAGGGGAATGGGTGTGGTGGATATGTGTGGATGAACCATTCTGGCAGAGGGGAGAGCATGTGCCAGTGTACGCTGGGCAAGCATGTTGTGTAGGGACCTGTTAAACTGTTTCAGCTCCTCAGATATGAAGGATGAGTTGGGAGAGGATGAAGACAAGGCTGAACAGTGAGCTTGGGAAATGATCTATAATTTCTTCAAAGCATTTTGATATTACCTTGAAGAGTTGTGGTTCCTGCCCTTTAGTGGGTCCTGAATTTAACATTTAACTGGTGATTCAATATTTAACTGGTTATCCTTGGGAAGGGGACAATGCTGGGGATTGAACTCAGGGCCTTGTGCATGGTAGGCAAGCTCTTGACCATTCACCTGTACCTTGAGGCCTAGACTAGTACTTTTTAAAAATTGAAACCTGCTAGGCTAGAAAAATAGCATAGTATACTGTGTATGGATAGCAAGGTCTGGTATGACTTGGTGAAACTCTGTGTGTGTGTGTGTGTGTGTGTGTGTGTGTGTGTGTGTGTGTGTGTGTGTTATAAATGTATTTTTGTATATTAGTCTACGATGTAAAATATATTTTGGTAGTTGGTTTAAAGTAAAAGCATGACAACTTGAACATCCCCATTGGAGATGCTGAGAACCATTGAAGGATGTCAGTCAGGGGCATGATGGCTGGACCTCAGTGTTGAAGGTGCCTCATAGTGCTGGCCTGAAGCACAGATCGGAGCAACTAGAAGATATAAGGCAGTTGCAGGAACCAGTGTTGGGTGGAGGCCTGAGATAAGGCCTGGACTAGGGCATAGGAGAGAGACATTGATGTTTCAGGAGAGGAAGCATTAGGGGGGTGAGGGTGATGCCCAGTCATCAGCCTTGCTGCAGTATATGGAGATGCCAGTCACATAGCTATTTGTACCCTTTTCCAATTCGTCATCTGAAGGAAACCCATTCTCAGGAAAAGAGCTCCCCAAATAATATATTTTGACCCATAGGATCTGAAATGTCAAGGGAGAGGCAGAAACTGTGTGGGCCAAAGCCTGCTCTGTTGTGGTTCTGCCCTCAGGAGGAATTGCCACAGAGAAGCAGGAACGGGTCTTCTTTAAATCCTACAGAGGTGACCTTTTCCTGCTTGCTCCTCCTCTCCTTACTCATGTCCCTTCCCAACTACCACTCTGCCTTTCTTGGAGCTGAGAAGCTAGCCAAGTGTGCGTGTGATTTTGTGTGTGTGTGTGTGTGTGTGTGTGTGTGTTGGGAGAGGGAGTTGTTCACACTTTTCTTCATCTTCTAGGTTTTCTATAAGGAAATATATATTACTTGAGCCATATTTTTTCTGACTATGGGTGAATGAATACAGGCTTGTTTTAAGGAGTTAAAAGAACATAGTAATGTATTAAAAATAAAAAAATAAAAACATATCTAGTAATGCCCTATGCAGAGAGAACCATTAGTAGTATTTTGGCAGTTTTTGTATGTGTATGGCAGCCCATGCAGTCACATGTATCACTCAAAGGTGTGATTATAGCCTTGCATGCTTCTGTAGGCTCATGACTTGTACCTGTTTCCTTCTAACCAATAACGCAGCCTTCAGGCCATTATGTGTAAGCTGTAGATCACAAGTCCAGAATGGTGTGGAGACTGTGAGCAAAACAAGTGGATGGGGTAGAATGGACAAGTTATCACAGTGGTGGGTGGCACCCAGGGTCAAGGATCTACTGCCATTGGCTCTTGGTGTTTTTTTTTTTTTTTTTTTTGGCATGTGAAAATATGCACACTTGGGCACACCTTTGTTGGTTCTTCTGAAGCTCCTGAGCAAGTTAGAGAACTAGAATCTTTTGGTTAGAATTTGGTAATGTTTCATAGGCCCTGTGGGTCTGTCTGCTGTCTGGATTGTGGCTATTGAAGGGTTGGTTTGCCCTTGAATGTAAATGTTCCTCATTTTATTGAAGTAGCCTTTTAAAAAATATGTAGTATCTTCTCCTTTTCTTAAAAAAATTGTCATTATAGCTGATGTGCTTTTAAAAAAAACAAAAAACCATAAGTATATATCAGCTCAGATTTGAAATAGAATAGTAGAGTAGATCCCTAGAGGCCTAGTATAGGGTTGTTCTGAACAATTCTTTTGGGCCAGCTCGATAGCTCAGCAGATTAAAGCTCCTGCTTAGGCAGATGCAGGGACTGGGGTTTGATCCCTGGCATGCTGTGCTAGCCCTGGGTGCACTGAGATGGTGACTGAGACTTGGCCCCTAGGTAGGGTGGCGTTCTTCTGTAATCCCAGTGCTTGGGAGGCTGAAAACAGGAGGATCACTATGACTCTGATCTGTGTAGTGAGACCCTAATAATCCTGTACTAAATAAATTTTTTTAAAAAAGTTCTTTCTCAATCTTAAGAGTTTTATCAGGGCTTTATAGCAGAGGATTCAAAAAAGAGGTGAGAATTGCAGAGCCTAAGTATAGATTGGAGGTGCCTTGTCCCCTCAGCACAAAGGATAGTTCATGTCGTAGACCTGTGTGCAGGGACTGAATGGCCAGGGACAACGATTGTTTTGTGCATGGGCCTGGTAGCTATTCCCTTGGGTCCATCTGGACTGGAAGGTCAGTGGGCAAACTGGAATCAGGCTACAAAGTCCAATTTTTAATTCCCATCCATATGAGAAGGCAGACTGGGTCAGTTTCCAGCAAATCTTGGAGCCTGCTGTTTGTATTCCTGTGGTGATAGCACTGATAAGTTCCTACTCTTGCAGACTGTACTAAAGGATTTATGATCTGTGAAATATTCCCTGGGTACTTGAGAGGAAACCAGTGAGAAGAGGCAGTGCTGAGTTCTTTATCTCTCTATCCCTAGAGCCTCCATCTTCTCTTTGAGACATGATCACTGATACACCAATCATAGAGTTGTTGAGCGGATTATATTTGAACAAGATAAAGCCATGACAGAAACGAGCACTATGCTCAGCAGTGTTGGGCCTATTCTCTTTTCTTTATTACCTTTTCATTGCAAAACTCACATGTCTCTTGTGAGCTTTAAGGTTTCAGACTCTTGGTTGAGCACTGAAGAGTGATGGATGAGTGATATAGTAGCATCAAGAAGTAGTGCTGCCACTTGAGACATTAATGTGCTTTAAGCAGATACTGATTTTTTGTTTTGTTTTATTTATAGTTTTTGACGTGTTTCTGTTTTGGTCTGACTAGGAGGAGCCTGATCTGGTTAGTGCAATTTATGGCCGAGGGATAGCCTATGGAAAGAAGGGACTACATGTGAGTATGTAATGGCCACGACTGCCCCTGTGCCTGCCTGCCATCACACGGCCAGGCTTCTGCCGGATCTGCTTTCTGCCCGCTAGCTCTGGTGGGGCGCGCATGAGGATGGGCTAGGGGAGGCTGCAATTGGCAGAGGGCTAGCGATTGGCAGACAGGGGTTTCTGCCTGGGTCTCCTGAAGTCAGTATTGATGAATGGGATGTAGACCTGACAGGTGCTGAGGCCCTCACCGTAAATGTAAGGGTGGGCACTGCCTGTGCAGTGGAAGTGAAACTGAGTTCTCACAATTGTGCAGCTTAGTGAAAGAACACAAGGCCTTTTTAGTGTGTAAAATTTAATTTCATTTGCTGGTTGTATTTTTTTTTTTTTTTTTTTTTTTGCAGATAGGTGCAGTATCTCTGTAATTATAACTATTATTTCCCTATTTCTCTAAGGAAGAAGGTTATAAAATATGTATTTTATGTGAATAAAGCACCCATGGGATAAAACACTTTCTGGAGACCGTGTAGTAAACTTTCAGATAGTCGCTGGTGCAATTTTCCAGATTCTTTTGTCTAGACCAGTGGTGCTGAACCATTTTGAGCTTTCAGTTATAACAAATAGTCCTCCATGGTATGGAGGTTCACCGCTGGTCTATACCATTATACCCAAACTTTTTTTATTGTCTTACTACATATTAAAAGTACTTACATGAAATTGTGCTTTGAGGGAAAAAATATCTTAACTCATAATTTTTACATTAAAAATGTATCTTTAACATTTTAGTAAACATTTTAATTAAATGTATCAAAGCATTAAAATTATAAATATTATGTGAAGTGGGTGCTGGTCTGTTGGAAGAAATTTTATAGTATTCATATGGTTCTGAGATGCAGAGGACTGAGGAGCTCAGCTGTGAGGTGTGGAGGTGCTCAAGTGAAAGGAGCAGTGCAAGTGTGAGTCAGCAGAGGAACAGGGTGAAGCTGCCCTGGTAAACTTCAGACCAGGTGCTTCTGTCCAAGTCTTATGTTCTTTAGTTTTACATCATGGTATGTAATTGGCTTGTAGCTTTAATGAAAAGTTATACTTGCATTTTTTAATGGAAAAGTAACATGCAGATGTTAAGGAGAACTTCCCAAGACCTGCAAAGGTGTTAGTTGTAAGTTTATGATCTTGGTTGGTACTTGGCCCACTTTTGTCCCCCAAAGCCACTGATCAGCATCACTGCACAGGCTGGTGTCCACGTGCTCATCCTTGAGACATATTGACTCCATGTTTAGTTAGATCATATTTAGTGAGGTCCACCTGTGGAATTTGGGATACACATCCATGTCCAATGTGCTAGTTTATTGAAGAGCAGAAGACTTGGGAAAGCTAAAATAATTTTACTATCATGACTTACTGAGCTTGTCAGATCTTTTCTGCAGAAAGAAAGTTCATATTTTCTAAACAATTGGTTGTATCATTAATACTACATTACTAAATATTTCAGAAGATCTTTTCTACCTGGTTTCTATAAGTCTGTCTCACATTAAGTTAATGCCTTTTCAAGGATATTAAGAATGCTGAGCTTGCTCTGTTCGAGCTGAGCCGAGTAATTACCTTGGAGCCAGACCGTCCAGAGGTATTTGAACAGCGAGCAGAAGTGAGTGCAGTTTTCTTCTTCTCTCTGTTGTCATTGGATTAGTTGAATCCAGATTTTTCTCCTATTACTCTGTCACTTGCCTGTTGTCTTCCTACTAGGTACCTAGTGGCTTTAAGTATGGTTAAAAATCACTAGAAAAGCCAGGCCGTGGTGGTGCATGCTTGTAATCCCAGCATTTGGGAGGCTGAGGTAGGAGGATCAGTGTGAGTTCCAGACCAGCCTGGGCTACAAAAAATGAACTCAAGGCCAGCCTGAACTACATAGTGAGACCCTATCTCAAAAAGACCGGAAAAAAAAAACTAGAAAACTATGAACTGAATGAAGCTCCTGATCAACATGAAAAATATTTAGTAATTAAAAAATATACCACCCATGAGCCATATGTGGCTCATACCTGTAATTTCAGCCGCTCAGCAAGCTGTAGCAGGAAGACCATAACTTAAATGTCAGTCCTAGCAACTTTGCAAGATCCTGTCTCAAAATTTAAAAAGTAAAATAGGGGTCAGAGAGATAGCTCAGTACCTGCCTGGCAAGTGTAAAGTCCTGAGTTTGATCCCTGGTATCAAAACAAAAAAAGTAAAATTAAAAGTGTGGGGTATAGCTCAGTGGTAGAGCACTCATCTAGGCATGGTTAAACTGAAGTGTACAGCCCTTGAAAGTATTCATTTTGTAGTGTCTGTGTGTTGTGTGTTTGTGTATACATGCACACATTTGTGTGCAGTTCTCAAAAAGGGCCTATCTGTAGATTCATAGAGCAGGTGAGGTACTATAACAAGATGTTATAGGGACTACAAGTGTGTGCATGCTTGTACATACTCCTTATAAGATGGATCTGTTCACAGAGATGCCTAAGGCAGGGCTGTAACTGACTTTAAAAGATATGATAAGGTGGAGACCAGAGGTCACATGCGCAGTTGTCTGGAACTTTCTCAGAGGGATGAGGAGGAGCTCTTCTAAAAGTGAGGTGGTAAATGTGCCCAGTCCGCTAGCAGGGTGACATGGGAGCTGATCAAGTCCCAGCTCAGGGACAATGGAAGAAGGTGTATCACTCCTATTGTGTATTTGAATCTGTGTGTTTTTACTGTGTTCTAAAATTAATAGTGAACTATTCAGGATTTGTGTATGTTAATGTATTAGCTCTGAATGAAACAACTTTTAATTATCTCATGTGCTATTTCACAGTTAAGTTAAATAAGAAGTTACTTTTTCTCTTTTAGGAGAAAAAGCTAGCAAGGAGCACTATATAGTCAAATCACTTAAAAACTTTGTAGGGAAGTGTGGTGGCACACCCCTGTAATCCCAGCTACTCCTGGAGCAGGAGGATCAAGAGTTGAAGGCCAGGCTGGGCAAAACACTTCAGACCCTTATCTCAAGACAACAACAAGAAGACTGTATTTGTGATATTTTTGTTCTCAGAATTATAGTTCAGTCTTTTAAAGTGGCTTTATGTTTTGTTGGGAATTTGGGTTTTCAAATAAGATCCTCAACTAGTGGGCTGGCAAGATAGCTCAGCGGTCTAAAGCACCTACTTAGGCAAGCTTAGGCAAGTGAGCTGGCCACAAAAAAAAAATCCTCAACTAGTGATGTAATTCCTTACATCTTGTTTGTGTTAAACTATAGCCCCAGGGCTGGATGGCCACAGTCCTATCACCACTGAAGGAAGTTCTTGTGGGTACAGTGGTTGTCTGGTGGTTAGTGTGGGGACATCTGCTGTGTTTACGAGCCCAGAGATTCTTACTGTGGTGTTGCATTAAATTGTTCTGATAAATTGTGAACTTAATTTGCTGTACTTACATGTACAGTTTAAGAGTTTTTTAAATTGTACACTTCTAATAAAAAGCTAATTATTGTCTAAAATAATATTGATAGGGGCTGGGGAGATAGCAGGCACCATGGCATAAGTGCCTGCCTGGCAAGTGCAAGATTGTGAGTTCAAACCCCGGTCCCACCAAAAAAAAAATTAAAAATATTGATAGCTACAACAATAGCTTTCATTTATCTTAGAATTACGTAGTAGTAGTCTCCTTTCATGGCATTATTGCGGGAAATGATTTTCATAGCTATAGCATAATACACTATTTAACTCAGACTTTATTTTTTGAGACATTTGCACTTTCCTACTTTGAGATTTTTGATATTTGATAAAAATAACTTACCTTTTAAATTAGACATCAGTATACATATTGATTAGAGTGTTAAGGTGTGATAATTCAATTGTGTATCAAAGTATTAATGAACCAAGTAGGAGTGTTTTTCCTTCAAAGCCCACCCTGGAGTATGTTTTCTCAGGCACACATCCCATGTCCTTTTTTGGAGCTGTCAGCCTTACCTTGGGCAGGGGACCAGCAAGCCCTAATGTCCTCCCGTGATGGTTCCAGCTCCTGCCTAGGAAAAGACTGGCTCTGGAAAGAAACTTGGTCTGAGGGTTTCAGGATAAAGTATGTGGGCTGAGTTTTAGAGTATTGATGCCCATCTGGGGTTTTCTTATGTCTTTCTGGCTACTTTCATATCCTGAACTGCTTCTGTATTGTCATAGTTCTTGAACACTGCCCCAAACAAATTTGCACATACTGTCCTTCCTGCACTGCATTATGGCTGAGAAGGTAGGGCCTGACAGAATGCCTGAGGTGTTAGAAATTGTCATTCAGCTCTTGCTTCGACAAAAGAGATCTAGGTTATGGGGGACTATAATCTGTGCTATTTGTCCTTTGATGGTTCTAAGTTATGTAGATTAATTTTGACTTCTCTATATACATATAGCAGATTGTGACTTGAAAGATACAGGCAAGGGAAAAAGGTCCTATGTATAGAAGAGCCACATTGATGTACTCAAGTGGGGACAGTGTGAAACAGCAGCTACAGCCATAGAGCCCCTCAGCCAACACCCCACCCCACCCTACCCCACTGGACAGAGGTTAGTGGCACCCTGGCATGGAGAATATAAGCTCTACCTTGAGGTCTGGGGCCACAGTCGTAGCACTGATAGAGTCATTATAAACTGGGTGGTAAAGTAGCACGGAGAGTCAGAGTGTGAGCCGAGTTAGGGTGATCATTTGGACTTTCCTTGATAACATGTTTTGGATTTTTAGATTCTGTCTCCTCTGGGGCGAATTAATGAGGCAGTGAATGATCTCACTAAAGCTATTCAGCTTCAGCCATCTGCACGGCTATACCGACACCGGGGGACCCTGCACTTCATATCTGAGGTGAGCTGCTTTACCAGATGTCCCTTCCTGAAGGTCACTTGTCACTACATCTTTGAAAGCAGCTCTTTAACAGCTTTGGTTCTAGCTGTTTAGTAACATGTCTGTCCAAGATAGCCGTGAAAGCATTTTCATTACCTCAAGTGACAAACGTGTTTTTTGAAAAAGCCTGGTTTTTCTCAATACATCTTTAAAGGTTTTTAAATTGTTTCATATCTGGTCAAGTTGAGATTTTTAAGAACTTCATTTTTAATTTGTAATAAAAATTTACAACTTGATTTTTTCAAAAAAGTCAACAAACTGCAAGCACCTGTTAATAAAGGTCTTAAATAATTAAAAAAAAAAAGAATTTGCACTTTACCCCTTCTGCAAGTGTGGCGTAGGGGCTGGCATGTAGGCTCCCTGCAGCCCATCATGTAGAGGGGGAGTTAAGGTTTCACTGGGCATCTCTGTACGGAACCGGAACTAGGCTCTAGACTGGGTGGCCTTAGCAGTGTAGCCTCTGTAGAAGTGATCTGAAGCCAGCCAGAGCATCTTTTTGTTGCTGGCATACCTAATTATTGCAATTATTTTTGTGGGTTTATAGTACTGTTTACCCCTCAGTACTAGGGAAGGAACCCAGGGATATTCTGTCACTGAACTGTATTCCAGCCCTTTTTGATTTTTATTTTCAGGCAAGATTTTGCTAAGAAGTATTCAGTTATGATAAGATGTTTCTCTTAACAGATTATCACTTCAGTAGTACTGAAATATTCTTCCTATAGTTGAGACAAAAGGCTTACAGTAAGCCTGTTTGAAAATCAACTGATAGGCCAGCCAGATATTAAAGCACCTGTAAGCAGGCACTGGGGCTGGGGGTTCAATCCCCAGGCCTGCTGTGCTGTCCCCACCCCCAGAGTGCACTGAGATGGCAGTTGAGACTGGGTGTGGTGGCACACGCCTATAATCCCAACTCTTAGGAGGCTGTAAACAGACGGATCACTACAAGTCTGATCTGGTAGTGAGGCCCTGAACACCCTGTAGACCCTTTCCTAAAATACCAAAAAGAAAAAAAAATAAGAAAATCAGCAGCTAACAAGTACCATAAGCTTTCAGCTAATATTTATGGCCGTGAGATGTTTCCTTTAAAGCTAACAAAAAAGGCATAGAGTGAATTAGGGTTTTTTCTCTTGAACAGAAGCAAGAAATGCCCAATTCCGTCCGTCCTTCTCTTTACAGGACTATGCTACGGCACATGAGGACTTCCAGCAGTCCTTAGAGCTGAACAGAAACCAGCCCACAGCTATGTTGTACAAAGGCCTGACCTTCTTCCACAGAGGACTTCTCAAGGTGAAGGTGCCCTGCTGCATACGTGCACTGTGCATGGTCAGCTGTGCAGGGGAACTTAGCGGTTAGCTTGATACATTTTAAAATACCTTGTATGTGTAACTCTTGTCTTTTAGAAAGCAGTCTGAAATATTTATTCAGCTCCTACTATTGACCAGTTCTGGGAGAAAGGCACAGAGGCTAATAGGGGAGAAATTAAACTTTCACTTCAAAGAGCAGAGCTTGCAGAGTTCAGGTAGGGCCTAAAGAGGGGCCTCCAGGCAGAGCAGGCCATCAGTAGGTATTCAGGAAAGTGGGAAGGTGGCCAGTATACAGAATAAGTGTCCGGGTGTGACACAGATGTAGGGCTAAAAGGTGGGTGAGAGCCAGTCCTTACTTTGAAATCCAGTGCTTAGTATTCTGACTGAAGTTTGTTGTTCAGGTGAGCTGAAATGTGGATGTGGGGAGATCCCTAGGTGAGATCAAGCCTGTGCTTTAGGAAACGGATTGATCGTGTTGGTGTGAAGCATGGCCAGGATAGCAGAGACTGACCAGGAGACACTGGTCATGTCCTGGCTGTGAGTGACCTGACCGAGCTGCTGAGGGGCCACAGGAGCAAGAGGCAGATGGTGCCAGGACTAACAATATGATAAAACAAGGGCCTAGTGTGTGCAGGAGGAGAAGCTGGGGAAGCAGGGGTGCTGCTGCTTGAGTGCACAGGGAGCACAGATTCCTTCCTGCCACCCTGAGTTCCATGCTGCACTCCTACTGTGTGTTGAGACCCTGCCTTGCAACAAGTTATGCTAGGAACCAGAGCAAGGGAAGCCACCTCATGCCAGTGGCCTGGTACAGAGTACAGCAAGTCTCTAAGGAAAGGCAGACTGGGCCAGAAGGGCCTGCTCAGCTGGAAAATAAGTCATTCTGCCCAGGAGAGGAGGAAGTCTTTATAGAGAAGGTGGCCATGCTTCGGAAAATGTGATGCCTCAAAGAAATGTTGGCAGCATGAAAGTGTACTACCACAGAAAGCACATGCATTTCATCACAAAAGTAGCTTTCAGAACTTTCAAGTTCTCACATACACAGCCCTATGTCTCGGGTTTCATATCCTCTAATCCAGACAACTGAATTAAAAACATGCAGAAGCAAAACTGCACAGAACATGTACAAGTTTTTTTTCCTGGTTATTCCCTAAACAGCAAAGTATAATAGCTATTTCCATAGCACTTACGTTGTATTAGGTGTGGTAAGTCATCTAGAGAAGATAAAGTACATGGACGATATGTGTGGGTTTTACACAGATGCTGCACTGTTTTATTTGAGACTTTTTGGATTTTGATATCTGAGTGACTTCTGCTACAAGCCCCCATGATACCAGAGCTGTGTGTGCACTGGGGGGATTGGCAGAGAGTTACCCTGTGTAGAGGCCAGTGTCAGTGCTCAGTGCTGCAGACAGTGCCTGTCACTCAGACACCGCAGAAGTATTGGGGGTGAATGGACCTCCAGGGCAGTTCTGAACTTAGAAAGTTTGTCATGAGCTCTCTCTTGAACCTCGCTAAGTGCACTGCTGGACAAGTTACTTGAGCTCTTTCATCTACTGCATCCATAAAGGAGCTGTGATCCTACTGTCTGCCTCTTGAAGTGACTGTCAACTGAACGAGATACTGTACCTGAAAAGTACTTAATGAGCTGTAAATGGGCATAACATAGTACAGATGGTTTTACCTGTGAAATTTAATCTTTGTATTATAGATTCTAAAATACACTCCCCTCTCCCTAAAAACTAAACCAAAGAGAGTCTTGCAAATTCTGTTTCATGTACCTCACATCCTCCATGCAAGTAGTAGAGGGTAGAGCAGTACACATTGTGCCCTGGACTCAGGCTGGCAGCTTGGAGAGCAGTTTCTTGCCCAGAATGCTTCTGTGTGGCTGCCAGGGGAGCTTCGTCTGCACTCTGTTCCTCTCATCTTGTCTCACTGACAACTTTTGTGAAAAAAATCAAAATATAACAGCACTTTGCTAGCCCATCTTCTGAGTAGCTAATAGAGGAAGAAGAAAATGTAAAGCCCCCAAAATACCATCCTCTTAAGAATATTTTATTATAATATATTAAGAATATTTTTAAAAGTAAGCAAATGGCACCACACTTGTCTTGTTGCTGTGACTCAGGTACGGGAACAGGCACATTCTCTGAGTTGTTTGGAAATGAGATTTTGGGAAGAGCTATAACTACACATCAAAGAAGAATAGAACTTCAGTTTAGCATATTCCAGATCCCTACAGTGAGATAGGAACCAGTCTTTCCAAGTTACTGGGTTCTCTCTCTTCTGTCCATGCTTGTAAGCACCACAGCCACAGAGCAACATCTGTCTGCTTGTGCAGCTGTTCTGCCTGAGAAAGTCAGCGTGGCCATGTACTGTCATCTCCCAAAACATCCCCAGGAAGCATAGAAGGAGCCAGGGTGTCCCCATTCCATAGAGTGGACCATAGAGACAGTGGTCAGATGGCTGACTTAGTAAATGAACTTGGCCCACAGGTTTGTTTCTCTTGTTAACCAGAGAAGACTGTATTAAATGACCAATAAGTTTGAGCTGTCTTCATATCCTAAAATTAGTCTGTTTTGGCCAACAGCAATTTAGAAATTAAGTAGGCATATGATTTCTTACTTTATATGATAAATTAGGAGCATATACGGCAATGTTACGTTTCAGATGTCACAGCTGTCATGCTCAGTTGATGTATTGGGTGTTTGGATCTTCCCAGGGAAGCAGCAGCCACACTGTCCTGTTGAGCTGCATCTCTTTTATCTGTGTGGTGGGAGATCTCAGACTCGCTTGCTGTGAGCACCCATTCCATGAGCCCTCGCTCTGATCTGCCAAGTGTGCTCTCTCAGCCTCCGAGAGCACAGTGACGACTGCCCATCACCTGGAGAGGACGTGGTGACACAGAGTGGTAAAGGTCACACTCGTCAAGCAGATGCATTCAGAATAGTTCATGCATTGAGAGACTGATTCATTTGAACATAGTTTCTTTGTTCCTGATGGCTTAAAATCTTGATTCTGCTATGTCCCCTCTTTGGCAGAATGAGGTAGAGAGCTGTGCAGTGATTAGACAGGAACCCTGAAACCAAAGACTCTTAAAAGCTGAAGAGAAATCAGACTTGAAGAACGGTGGCGTCCAAGCATGCTGTAAGTGGAGTGGGCAGCAGATCCCTCCTGGGCATCTCCACCCAGATGTCCACACACTGCAGACGTAACATGCCACCCCTGGCCCCCAGCTCACCTTTTCTCCTGTTCTCCTTGTGTTGGTAGTGAGTGCCACCTACGTAGGCTCTTCAGCTTAAAAAGCTTCCCACCTGCCCCTCCCTCACTCCCACCAGCCCCTAGAGCTTGTCTTTCCCTTTTGGAATGTCCCAAGTTTGACCCTTCTTTTCTCTCCCTACACTCTCAATTTGAGCTTTCATTATTTCTTGCCTGGATGCCACAGCAGCCTCCATACTGGCTCTCTTTCCCTGCTCTTCTTTCCCTGCAGCCTTCTCTATTGGAGTAACCATCCTTCTGAGAGAGCTGGCCTGCCCCAGGCAGTCCTTGCCAGACAAGTCTTCCTGGCTCCACACACCACTGGCCTCCACCCACCTTGCCCTCCACACTCCCCAGTATGCCCTGCCTTCCTTCATAACTGACCCTACCTGCCCAGTGCTCTGTGCCCCAAAGCAACCCCCTCTTGGCAGGATGCCTCTTTCCAGACTGCTTGTTGGACTCTGAGACCCATTCTGCTGTTACGTCCTCCCAAAGCCTGTTCTGGTGTCCCCAGGTGCAATTACTGGCTTCCTTCTCTTTATCCCCAGAGGCTCACTCCTATTTCTGTTGTAGTTCTTATTCTTTATGCTAATAACATAGTTACATAATTAGCTTTATAACTAGACTGTGTTCTCAGATGACAGAGATAATGATTTGTTCCTCTTTGCATCCCCTGTACCTTGCACTGTCTCTAATACATAGTAGGCGCTCAATACATGTTTGTTGAGAGCGTAGCTTTAGCAGTCCCAAAACATAAAGGCTACACTGTGGCAGCAAGCCAAATTAAGAGCAGTCTTTTGTTTCTTAAGTGTTAAAATACGTTCATTCCTCAGAGTAGTGCCAGAGGTCTTACTGTTGCCCTGTGACCAAATGGAAGCCAGCTTCCCTCCCTTCCTGTCTCCCAGAGAAAAATCTAGCAGGGAACAAATGGCTTTTTGAAAGAAGATTGTACTGCTTTTGCAAAATTGTTTTTAGCCTACAGATCATCAAATATTTATTGGGTGCCTACCATGTGCAAGGCATGTGACATCTTCAGTAGCTGTCTCCCACCAACAATTAAATGAAGTGTGTCATTATCTAAAGTCTTTCTCATTAAGGCTACTGCATTTCATGATACTTTGTAGCTGTTAACTTTTGTAGGGTGCACATTTGTCCTAGGAAAAATATGAGGTATCTTCTTAATTTTTTATAGCAAGTAATGGTGAAGCCATGGTGGAAAGTGCTATCAGTACCAGGTTAAGCCTAGGATATTTATCCTCAGACAGAAGGACAGCGTCATCAGTTCCCACAGACAGAGGTGTCAGGCAGCAGTGTGTGCACAGACATTTCTAGGGGCTCCCAAGGCTCTCACTTCCTCAGCCAAACACCTACAGCTGTGCATACAGAAGCTGAGCCTAGCACCCCAGCCTTAGAATGTTGGTTTTATTTTTGTTATACTGTTTCCTTTTCCTTGTAGGTCATGGAAATCCCTTAGATAGTCAATCTCTGAGTCTTTTTGCTTCTTTTATACACATTTTTTTGGCCTGTTTTGTTGATTCAGTTTTAAATGCTGCTAGTTGGGATCATTTTTAATTATCTCACAAAGTTATAGCTTAGTCTTTTGGTCCACTGAACTTAATTAAGGAAATGATATTCATATGCAAGTAATATCACTAGTACACTGAGTCCTAATGAATTAGATAAAATTCAAAGCTGTTTTCTTATTTTAAAATGGAGAAACTTGAGATTGTTATCATCATGCATTTGAGGTTTCATTTAAAAGAATTTGCCAGAGACTGTGCACAATATATATTTAAATCTTTTAGCAATTTAAGTGAAACTCAATTTTAAGGGTTATGTAAATGAAATAACTTTCTGTATACTTTTTACAGGAAGCTATTGAGTCCTTCAAAGAAGCTTTGAAGCAGAAAGTTGATTTTATTGATGCCTATAAAAGCCTGGGGCAGGCCTATAGGTAAGTAGTAGTGGGATGAAAGGAAGAATAACAAGGTGAAAGACACATAAGAGTGGTATTGTAAAAGGTGCTGCATTTCCTAACCAAAGAGAGAGTTGCTTTGAGTTATGCAGTTCTTGACGTTGATGTTTCAAAAATAAAGAGGATATGTCAGATGTTGACCTCAGTGCATAGCACTATCTCTTAAACCATGTCCACTGTGTGCTGTGCCTGGAGGATACTCATTGACACTCACTATTTTGAGCTTGGAGCCAACTATCAGAGGCCATTCGGCTGTGGATGCTGCTGCCTTTAGTGTGAATGATAGAAGAGGCTCAGTTATAAGGTACCTGTCAAGCATGAGAAGCTGTGACTAGAGCCTAGCTTCCTGGCTCTGTGTTACTCTCATGAATAGAACTTTTTGACTTAAAAACTATTATACTCAGGACCAGGAATGTGGCTCAGTATAGATCTCTTGCCTTGCATTCTCAGGCTCCTGCGTTCAATCCCAAGCACCACACATACACAAAAAGGAAAATATACATATGTACACACACACAAAAAACTATTATACTCCTTCTGGGTGTGGTGGCTACACTTGTAGTCCCCATACTTGAGAAACTGAGGCAGGAGGATCAACAAATTTGAAGATAGTCTGGGCTACATGGCAAGTGCAAGACCAGCCTGGATTATATAGTGAGGCCCTGTCTTAACCAAGCAAAAGGAAAAGGATCAACCTCTGATAGGAAAGGAGGTGGCCTGATACAGTAGAAAGAATTCACCAATTAGGAGTCAAGAGCCTTGGTCTGGTTGGCCTGCTTGCAGTGTAGCCCTGACTGCCCTGAGGTGCAGGTGTCCTGGTGAGTGGAAGGAAACAGAAATCCCATCAGGTACCTTGTCCAACAATTGTTACTTTGAAAAGTTTATTTATCTAAGGTGATAGTTTGAGAAACTATCTTGCACTAAGATAAAGTATTTGGGTTTGGGGGATAGTTAAGGGATGATATTTATCCTTCCTATTTGTAGAATTCTTGGAAATATACAGTGAAAACAGATTGGAAAGTGCCTTGTAAAGTGCTATTTAAATTTATGTAGACATTATGTTTTTAAAAAAATACTAGTTATTTTAAAAAATTGGAATCTAGAAGGAAACCCAGTAACAAAAATTCTAAGATACCTGCTTGCATAATGATTTACATGATATCAAGTGAAGTAACTTCAGTGACCAAAACCACATTATTTTAAGCTTATGAATTTGATTCAGAGTGATAAGATTGTGAGTGTATTCTGTGTGCTTTTTTCTATCCATATAATAAAAGGTACAGGGTTTTTGAAGACTTGGAGCTCTTGCATTGGGGGGAAGAGTTTGAACCAGCATTTGCTTTTGGAAAGCAATAGATAGCAAGCTGGTAGCTACCCTTGCTGGGTGTGATGTGTTGGAGACTGTGCAGCTGTAGAATGCTATACACACCCTCAAAGTATTTGCTTACACCCAGGACCGCTGTGCTGTGGGTAGCTCATTCTCTGTGATGTCCACACTATGTGCTTGTCACTCTCTAAACACCTAGAGAACTGGGCAACTTTGAAGCAGCCACTGAGAGCTTCCAGAAGGCACTGCTGCTCAACCAGAACCATGTGCAAACCCTCCAGCTCCGGGGGATGATGCTATATCACCATGGCAGCTTGCCGGAGGCCCTGAAGAACTTCAAGGTGAGCTTAGAGAGGCCCTGTAGTGGAGTTCTTGTTCTTCAGCATTCAGGAGAATGGCTAGAGATGGGGCCAGGAATAGCGTATGCACCTCCACAGGAGAGGTCATTGCCTTGTCCTGGAGCTCACAGAGCATGTGTGTGGTGTGACCTGATGTGTGAATAATCTCATTCAGTTTCAAATAAGATTAAGTATGGCAAAGCTCGCAAAGCTCAAGCTGCAGTGGTTCTAATGCAGTCTCTGTCCTTCTGTGTCTCAGCGGTGCCTGCAGCTAGAGCCATACAACGAGGTATGCCAGTACATGAAAGGGCTCAGCCATGTTGCCATGGGACAGTTCTATGAAGGGATAAAAGCACAAACCAAAGTGATGCTCAATGACCCTCTCCCAGGCCAGAAGGCCAGCCCAGAGTACCTTAAGGTGAAATATCTCCGAGGTGAGTCAGAAGACAGCAGAACTATTGGATGTTCATGCTCAGGCTACAAAAGTCATGTCACTTGATACTTGAGCTCCATGTGAGGCTGGGGATCTAGAGGGGCTGGTGTCTTGTCGCAGCCACCCTTCCAGGGTGGTGTGAGGGCCTGGTGGGCTCTATGTCTCAGGAAGACCTGCCTGGTGCTCTCCTTGCCTTTTCTGCGCTATTTATTTGAAAACATCAAATAAATGGTACCTGAGTGAAAAACATTTTGAACTAAATATGACTCTCAGGATTGTCATGCTTCCTTAGCTCTCTCTCATTCAAAGATACAGAAGGCCAGGAAAGTAGTCTCCTGTGAAGTTTCACTATTAGATGAGAAGCGTTGAATTTTCATGTCTTTCTATTAGAATTCCCATATTATAGAGAAATTCAGTTTGGGGAGGAAGGAAGCAAATCATTCCTATCCTTTCATGAATCATAGTCTTAGCTTTTTTTCTGCCATATGTAATGGGATTTAGGGGACTAGGGATATAGCGTATATGTTTAATATATGTCTACAAGAAGCCCTGGGTGTGATCTCCAGCACTACAGATAAAATATTTTCTGGGTGGACCTGCAAAAGTTTTATCATCATTTTGTTTAATTCAATATATCCAAAATTTAGTTCAACATATTAATAATATATGTTTTGTTTTATTTTGGAGACAGTCTTGCTTTGTACTTCAGACTGGCTTTGAACTCACTGTGTAGCCCAAAGTGGCCTTGAACTTGCAGCAATCCTGCCTCAGCTTCTCAAGTGCTGAGATTACAGGCACTACCATAGCCAGATTTTTAAAAAACATTACTAGTATGAAAACACTATTCATTATGTTATTTTTTGTACTTACCCTTTAAAATAATGGTACATGTTTTATACTTTTAGTTAATCTCAATTTGGGTGCTCAGTTTTCATTAGAAATACTTGATCTGAATTTAGACTTGACATAATTTATAGTTTAAAAACTAGATTCACACCTGAGCATAGTAGTCAGTGCCTTAACCCCAGGATTCTTGGAAACTGAAGAGGATTAGGCTCACATTTACAAGCCCAGCCTGGGCAAGTTGGTGACATAGTGAGACTCTGTCTTCAAATAAAAAAAATCAAAATAGAATTGGGTTGTAGCTCAATGCAAAGGCTCTGTGTTCGATCCTAAGTACTGGAATAGGAATTGTATATGCAGGGCCAGGGATATAGGTCAGTAGCTGTCCCTGCCTGATAGGTGCAAAGGTCCTAAGTTTGATTACTTAGTTACAAAAAAGAAAGAAATGAAATTTTATGTACAGATTCTAAGTATGCTGAAGTTTTCTAATAATTGAATCAAGGATCAATTAAGGTTTAAGTTAGTTCAAACTTGTAGAGTATAAAATTCAGTCTCTTAGGCACTTGCGCCTCATTTTAAGCATTCATTGATTGGTCAGGTGGCCTAGGGTACCTACTGGACAGTGCTGCACTTTATCTTCATTTCTGAATTAGTACTTGGCCTTGTGTATTGTAGATTGAAAGGGCAAAGATTCCATGACTTGATTCTTTCTTGCACTGCTTCTGTAGCAATGATAGCCATTAGTGAAATTGTATACCCAATCAATCTACCTGTTAGTTGGCAGAGTATCAAGCTGTGACACTGGACTTTGATTCTCAGTTTCTGGAGTCAGGGAAAAAAAAAAAATCAGATCTTTGGTGTTGTTCATGACAGGTTGGTAGCATTTAGCCAAAGTGGACCGAGACTGACTAAGACTTGACCTGAGTGCCTCGAGTCAGCATGGCACTACCTCTGTTGCAGTATGATACCATAGGGTTTTCTCTTAAAATTGTAATTAAATAACACCTTGCTACACAGCAGCCATAGGAAATGTTTGTTCCTCAGTGTTGGGATGTGTCAGTTCTCTTTCCTTCCTACCTGCAGAGTATTCTCGGTATCTCCATGCACACCTGGATACCCCACTAACGGAGTACAGTGTGGATGTGGATCTGCCAGGAAGCTTTAAGGATCACTGGGCCAAAAATCTGCCTTTCCTCATTGATGACTACGAGGAGCAGCCTGGCCTGCAGCCCCACATAAAGTAAGTGCCCTGGACAAAGAGAGGCCTCTTCTATTTCAAAACTGAGTTAGGAGGTCATCCTGACATTTTTGATGAATAAATGACTTTATGTTTATTTTCTTTTTGGAATATATATGTCTTCAGCTAGTCTTTTAGGCTTACAAAGAGTGATCTAAAAGCACAGTAAGTGTTTGTTTTAAAAACTATTACAGGAGCTGAGGAGATGGCTTGGTGGTCTTAAGCGCTTGCCTGGTAAATGCAAGGTCCTGAGTTTGATCTCTGGTACTACATGCTGTGCCAGCCCTTGAACCTTGTACATGCTGTGCTGAGTCCAGAACCAGAAATGGTGGTACATGCCTATAATCTCAGCACTGGAGAAGCTGAGAAGGATCACTATGAGTCCAAGCTACATAGAGAGACATTGTATTGAAAGAATAAAATTAAAAAATCTATTACAGTAAATAGCATACCATTAATTCCTCTTTACTTAGAACATACTTATCATATCTTCCTTAATGTTCTCTTTAATGGAGGCATTTACAAGGTGTGGTTTTTTTTTTAAATGAAGAATGCTCCTGCCAAATACCACCCAATAAAAAGGCAGGCTCATAAGAACAGTGCAGTGTGTCCTCATCTACCTTATTCACCAGATCTGCTCAGTGCACCTTTAGGCTCTCCCCAAAGTCAAAATAATATGAGACATAAATTTTTTGAGTTGTTTCAGGCCATAGAGGCAGCCCTGGCAGTACAACTAAAAACACTTAGGAAGAGGACATCTTGAACTGCTTTAGAAAATGGCAAGACTAATGAGATATGTTCAAAGCAAGAGAGAGTGTTTTGAAGGAGGTTAATGGCAATGTGTCTTACTGTAATAAGTTTTTTTTTTTTTTTTTTTTTTTTTTTAATGGCCAGCTCACCCTACCCTGGGGTTGGGGCTGGTGCAGCATATGGTGCTGGGGATCGAACTGTGGTCCCTGCGGTTGCCTAAGCTTCCCTAAGCAGGCATTTTAGACTGCTAAGCCATCTTGCCAGCCCTACTGTAATAAGTTCTTTAAATTGGCATATACACCATACTTTTCAATCATACCTCATACTTTATCTTTTCTTCTAGCCTGACCTTTCCTGCTAAAGAACAGTCTTCATACTTCACATGTGCTAAAAGCAGTCTTTGATATGTGTAACTCTTTTGCTGTGTTCTTTTTAAGAAATTAACATTTGGAAAGTTTAAAATTTCACTGCTGGGTATCTAGTACTACCCTAAGATAGATTGACTAAAGGGGTATCTCACTATAAAACAGTCAGGTCTGGAATAGAAATTAATTTCTGAGGAACTAACAATACCTTAAAACTGAGGAATCTATATAAAGCTTGGCCTTCCCTTTCTCTGAAAAGAAAAAAATAAGGGAATAGGGAGGAGGGAAAAAGATTCAAACTAGAATGGTGAGTGCTTAGCACATTTAGGAGGAAAGAAGTATCCTGGGAGTGAGTGCTTCTAACTGCTGGCGCCACCCTCTGTGGAATGCTTGGGTGGAGAGGATGGGTTTACTGAAATGGTCCCACATTGGAGGCCTTACCTGGATCTCAAGAGATACAGGTACAAATTCTTCCTAGGCGGAGAGCATTGCCAGCCTGGGTCACCCCAAGTATCTTGACAGATTAAGGCCATGGGGATAAGAATCAAAACCTAAGATCATCACAGTGACATGTGATAGTACAAGTGACAACAGACTGAGACCTCAAGAACTGCAGATGTTAGAATGTTTGGATATAAACTAAAAATCACTCCAAATGAAATGTTTAAAGAGGGCTGGCCAGGGCTGGCGAGATGGCTCAGCGGTCTAAAGCTCCTGCTTAGGCAAACTTAGGCAACTGCAGGGACCGAGGTTCAATCCCTAGCACCACATGCTGTGCCAGCCTCACCCCCAGGGCAGGTTGAGCTGGCCATAATATAAATTTAAAAAAAAAAGGGCTGGCCAAATAGCTCAGTGGATTAAAGCTCCTGCAAGCAGGCACAGGGGCCAGGGTTTTGATCCCTGGGCCTTCTGTGCTGGCCCACCCCTGGAATGTGCTGAGATGGCAGTTGAGACTGGGAATGGTGGCGCAGCCCTGTAATCCCAGTTCTTGGGAGGCTGTAAACAGGCAGATCACTACGAGTTTGATCTAGTAGTGAGATCTTGAACACCCTGTAGACCCTTTCCTAAAATACAAAAGAAAAAGAAATTGTGAAGAAGTTACAGATGTGTATAGAAATGAGATTGTTAGAAATGACCAGGTAGGTTTTTTTTTTTTTAAATATAACCAGACATTACAGAAGTAGAAAATATAATCATTAAAATAAATAATTTAATACATAGGCAAATTAGACACAGATGAGGATCTATGTGATCATAAGATTTCCTGGTTACTTTTCCAGTGAATAAAGTAAGCTTTCTCCAGGAGAGTTGAATTATCAAATGTTTGTTATGTAGCCAGGGATATAACTCAGTGCAGAAGTGCCTGCCTGGCAAGTATGAAGTCCTGAGTTCAATTCCAAGTTAGAAAATAAAATAAAGATAAAGATAAATGAACTGTCTGTGATGAAAGTCCTTGTG
The DNA here is from genome assembly GCA_004027915.1 of Capromys pilorides. Lineage (NCBI taxonomy): Eukaryota > Metazoa > Chordata > Mammalia > Rodentia > Capromyidae > Capromys > Capromys pilorides. Next base: position 27,451 of record PVKN010000563.1, read on the forward strand.
TGTGTGATGTTTTCCCAGGGATGTGTTACATCAGAATTTTGAGAGTTACAAGCCTGAGGTACAGGAACTAATCTGTGTTGCTGATCGCTTGGGTTCGCTGATGCAATATGAGACCCCTGGTTTCCTGCCAAACAAGAGAATACACCGAGGTATCCTAGAAACCGTCCTGACATGGGAGTATTTCTGGTGTAAGAGCAGGGTGGTTAGATCACACTTGCTTTTAAAAAACTTATCCCTAGTGCTTGCTCAAATCTCTTCAGGTCAAAGAAGGAGCATATGGAATCACTCAGACTGAATTCCGAGAAAAATTCTGGGCCAGTGGGCTCTTTGCTGTTGCTATCATACAGACCTAGAATATAAGTGTCTGATCCAATAGCTGACCTGGTGAAGCTGAGTCCTCACCACAGAAGTGAGGAAGAAGGAGAACCTTTCTGCTTCATAGGCCACAGAGTTGGGAGGAAACACTTGATGTGGATTTGTAGTTGGACTTTTATGACTAAGATACTCCTCAGTCCTGCTGTGTCACCAGTGCTTCTGAATGATTATATGACGATTCCTAGTGGTCCCTAAGACTTGGGAAGTAGGTGCACATGAAACTCCCTTCTCAGTGTTTCTCTTTTGTAGCCATGGGGCTGGCAGCACTGGAGGTCATGCAAGCTGTCCAGCGCACATGGACCAACTCCAAAGTCCGCATGAATGGAAAAACTCGGCTGATGCAATGGAGGGACATGTTTGACATTGCAGTGAAGTGGAGAAGGTAACCAGTGCTTGCATGAAAACATGCTAGACACCCTGCTGTTGTCAGATAATGAGTCTTACTAACAAGTTTGAATCCCTTTTACTTCCTAACACTAGGCCCTATAAGTTAGGTTTCTTTCTTTAAAGTTTGACAGAAATTGCTGCCATCTTTATTTTTTGAAAACACACTGTGCTCCTCAGGATCTATGAGGGAACTGTTGTGTATTTCTAAGTTGCCAGGTAGACAGCGTTTTGGCAGCAGGCTTAATAGGAATGTTTTGTTACCTGTGGCCCCTGTGCAGTGTTGGTGTGCCTGGCTAATGAGCAGATGCAGAAGGGGATGCCTTTGATGATATTCTTTGCTCTGCTAGTAAACTATGGCTGGCTTCTTGCCTGGTCCATCTGGAACATCATCATATTTTTAAATGTCATAGACTAGCAGATGCTTTATGTGCACTTTTTAAAGTCTTATCCACATCATATTTTGAGTGTTCTGGATGTTTTGGGGTGTTGTAAGAACTCGGCTTTCATGAGCTCTGTTTCACAGGGTTGCTGACCCGGACCAGCCTGTACTATGGCTGGATCAGATGCCAGCACAGAGTCTTAGCAGAGGTTTCAACAATCACATCAACCTGATCAGGTATGATCCTTTTGTGCATCTTCCCCGCCTTCTCTGAAGTGTTCTTAACTGATGGGCGTAGAGACTGACCACTCTGTGGCTCCTTCCCTGTTGGCCTTGACAGGGAGCATACAGTTTGCTGTGCAGTGCAGAGTCCTGCCATATCCCTTCCTGCTGGTGTAGCTTTAAATAGAAGTGCAGTGGGCCTCCACTCTTTCCAGCCTCCTGTCATTTTGCAGATCATAGCTGGAGAGCAGCTGCCCAGCTTTGGTGTAGAACCAGTAGTAAAGCTATGTCTCACATGCCACAAGAAGAGTTTTTGTTATTGAAAGCTATAAAAAGCTTGCCGTCACTGGCCTAGGCTGTCCATTTTTAAGAGGTTTTGAAACATCACAGAAAATAATTGGGTAGAGAATATTGTGCTTACTGTAATACAGTAGCATATCTGTTGGGGTAGGAGAAAGCCTCTCCTTCTTTCCTCACAGAAGGTTTCAGGAAAGTATCACTGGCTGACCATCAAGGCTGTCTTGGGCAAGACAGGGGCCCTGAGCTTATGCTTGGCCCAGAAACTGTGTGGATTGAGCACCCGGATAGAATGTTCACTTCTCTTCGTGCACTTAGCCATCCTCTAAATAAATGATGAACTCATGCCAAAGAATATCAGCTTCGAAGAGATCTATGTTACTAGCATGTCTTTTAATGAACTTAATTTTAGGCAGAATTTTAGAATGTGGTATTTGTGTCATGTCTTAAACGCTTCTAGTGCCAAAAACCTGAATCAAGAAAATGTTATTCCATTTAACTAACATTTTAGTTTTGGTGTTTTATTGGAAAAGTCATTCATGTATTTTTAATTTCTACAAAATAAATTTTCTTTCCCCTTGCAACTTATATATTTCTACTTCTCATTAGTAACCTATGAAATTTATAACTAGATACAATGAACTATATGTAATCGGGAACCAGTGTCCATCAGTGCATTGGTATACTTTATGGCGGTGCCAGATCTGGGAGCACAGGCCCCTGGTTTCGGTAGGCACACAGCCTTTCAGAGAGCAGCTGCCCTGTGGAATGTGAAGTAGTTCGTGCTGGCTTTACATGCACACCTTGTCAAGCCTCTGAGTGATGCTGGAGGTGTCAGAGAAGAGAATGATGAGGCCTAGACCCATGGGCAAGTTTCAGGGTTGGAAAACTGCCTAGTTCCTTATGGCTGGTGACCAATGCAGCTGAGAGAGTATCAGGAATTGAGGCTAGGTGATACAGGGAATCCCAGGTATGAGCAAATATATTCCACGCTAAGGAATTTTTTTTTTCTGAAGATGATGAGCCATACAGGAATTGGAGGCAGAGAAGTGATATGGACAGATCTGCCACACATTTTTGGTGATCACTTTGGATACAGATGAAATGAATAGATTTGCAGTGGGGCAGCTGTCTTAGGGATGAGGGAAGAAGTTGAAAGTTGGGTGTGTGCGCCAAAGTCTTGAGGGCTGAGTGGCAGCGCACTGGTGAGGAAGAAATAGATACTCAGGAGGGGTGCCAGGAGCTTGGTGGGGGGTAGGAGTATGGGTGGCATCAGGAAGGGTGCTTGGCTGCAGCTCAGGCGAGTGGTTGTTCTAGTTAACTGCACAGCACCAGAAACAGTGGACATAGAAAGTGCCATGTGGGGAGTGAGTGTTTGATTGACAGTTGTTACGGTTTATGTCTAGTTGCCCTCCCAAAGCCTCATGCAGCCGCGGAGAGGCTTCTGGAGTTTGTGATCAGCTCATGATCCTCTGGGATTATGGGTGTGAACACTACACCCAGCCTGGGGTGGAGAGCCTGAATGCAGCTTAAGGGAGACAGACTTGTTCTCTCAGCCATTGTTGCCACTATTCCTCAGTTTAAACTGCCTCTACCATGTGCCTCTCTGCCTTGAAGCCAGCTGAGTATAGACAAAACCTCCACTAACTGAGCTGAATAGACCTTTCCTTCCTTCATTCTGGGTGTTGGGTATTTGTCCCAACAACAAGAAAAGAGTAATTGAGATAGCAAGTCAAGGCCTTGAGGCTTGGGATGCCTGTGGAGAACCAGAGATTGGTATCTGGGGACAGTTGGATGTAGTAATTTTTTTCAGCTGTTACTGCTCATGAAGTTCTGGAAGAAAGTTTAAAGAAAAGAAAAAGAGGATAGGAAGGTGACAGATATGCTGCTTGTAGTGGGCAAAAAACAAAGGAATATGGCTGAGAGCAGGAGGGCATTGTCACATACAGAGGAGGACCAGCTGTGGCTGGAATATCACCCAGGGGTGGTATAAAGGCAGGTGGAGTCAACATCGGAGCTTCCTTCATGCCCCAGGGGGTTTTCTTTCTCACTGTGGTGCCTTCCTTACCAGGCCAGTCTGGACGGTCCTGTGCACCCTATTGGCATGAGCTGTCTTCTCACTCTTTGAGTCAGCCAGCCAATTTCTAGACTTAATCTTTGCTGCATTATTCTCATAGCAATTTTATTTCAGTTTTAGTTAACTGAAATTAGGTGCTGCTTCAAACCTATTCCTTTAAAAAAAAAAAAAGATTAATTTTCTTTTTTTTTTTACCTTTAGGGGACAGGTGATTAACATGAGATACCTGGAATATTTTGAGAAAATACTTCATTTTATTAAAGATAGAATTCTTGTTTATCATGGGTAAGTCTTTAGTTTTTTAAAATAATAATCTCATAAATTTTGCATTTGTTCCATCTGTGAAATGTTAAAAGCCCGTCAATAAACTGAACAAACTAAATCATGTTTATGCGTTATTTAGAATTTTAAGCCTTCCACTGTCACTGGCCTCCCTTCTCATGGCACCGCAGAATCCCTGCGTATGATCTGGAGTGCCTTTAACCTGACAGGACTGTGCCATTTCCATTCTCTCTCTTCTAATTTATCTCTTAGGAAGTTCAGCTTTCAGTGCTTAGGGTTGGCTCACTAAATGTGACATTCAAATAAAAACCAGCCTGGTGCTTTCCTTAGAGAAGCTACAAAGAACCTCCCCCATGAAGACACCGACCACCTGCTGCTCACCGTTTTTCTTCCTGTAGGTGGCTGCCATCCCTCAGTTCTCAGCTGCAGCTCAGAGTCTGGCAAGATTAAACCTTGCCATTATTTAGGACTGTAGTTGTCCCACACTATTCAGAATGTAGCTATTCTTGGGATACACTGGGGATTAGCTTCTGGTCCTCCCGCAGAAGCCAGAGTCCTCTGATGCTCAGATCTCTTCCATAAAATGGCATTGTACTATCGGTACTTCAGTTCATGAATGCTTTTGTTTGCAAACAAAGTATTTGGACAAATTTTGTTTTTGTGAACCCTGCATTGGATGTTGAACACAACCACAGCCATCTTTCCTGCAGAAACAAAAACATGACCATCTTTTTCTGGAATCACAGAACAAACTAAGTTCACAAACCAAGGGACCACAGTATTTGCGTATAACCTTTGCTCTTCCTCCCACATGTTGTAAGACATCTTCAGATTGTTTATGACACCTAACATCATGCACACACTCTGTGAATAGTTGTTACAAAGCATTGTTTGGCAGTAACAACAGAAAAATATCTCCACATGTTCTGTTTTTGATCCTGGGTCAGTTGACTATGGCATGTAGACCCTTTTAAGAAATTGCAGAGGCCAGCTGTACTGAGCTGCTCATAATTCAGGATAGTTTATCTAATTAAAGCTAGTGCTACATTTACACATTGTCAGGATTATTGCACATTGTCTATAATTACATTTACACATTAATCTTGGATGGCCTCTCCTACCTTCCCTCTCTCTTTAAGAGCAAATAATCCTAAAGGATTGTTAGAAGTCAGAGAAGCCCTGGAAAAGGTGCACAAAGTAGAAGACCTTCTTCCAATTATGAAGGTAAATTTATCATCTGAATTACAGTTGGATTTTAATGGGGAGACATACCAACAGCACTATGAAAAAAGTCCTGATTGTTAAGTAAATGTTTGTAACTATAGTTTAAATTTCTAAAGTTTAAAATTTAAGTTTTCTTAAGTTTAAAATTCCTTTAGTTTAAAATTCTTAAGTTATCTGTAGTTACCTAAACATGTTCTGAGTAATAAGCAAACTAGAAAATAAAACAGTGGATTAGAACCAGAGAAACTGACTTGTGAGGAAACCACTAATACAGGAAGCAGAAGGAATGTTAACAATGCTTACTTTTGAGCTAGGTTTAGTGGCTACACGCCTATAATCTCAGCTGCTCAGGAGGCTGAAGCAGGAGAATACCAAGTTTAAGCCCAGCCTGTGCAGATTAGTGAGACCCTGTCTTATAATAAAAAAGCTGACAGTGTAGCTCAGTGCTCCCCAGTGTCAGCCACCAAAAACAGAAGCAAACAAGCAAACAATCAAAAACAACCCCATGGATGAATTTGTTCTCTGGTCACAGTGAGTCCTTCCATCAAATAATCAGAAGACAGAATGCGAGACAGCTGTCCGCAAGACCAGCCAGTTAAACTCTGGGATTCTTGAGAGAAAGAAGTATGAAAGGAGCCCTGTTTTTCTGCCAGGGGTGTTAACTAGAGCCCTGATGCTTGGAACCTGAGCAGAGCACAGGGAGGAGGAGGTTGTGCAGGTGGGATCTGTGAGATCACTGACCATCCCATCGCGGCAAGGTGCTTGTTGTTGCAGGAGGGAGGACATCCCACCTCAGCCTCCAGCTTTAGCTCAGGATTATAGATGTATTTTACAAACTTAGAAGTCTGTAAAGCAAAGTGTGCATTTGAAGTGGTGAAATGTTCTGTGCCAGCAGCTTCCTCAAAGTTCAGTGTGCTTTTGATGAAGGCCAAATTAAGTGGACCTCAGCCCCTTAAGGCAGCTTGTTAGGCAGTCTTGGGGATCAGGAGGGCCTGGTTTGCATTCTGCCCTGTCACTCCTGCTGGATACATCTGTATCTCATTTCCTCTGCCTATTGTGATGCCTGAGTGAGAATACATTCTCAAGCATCAGCACATGTCTTCTGAAAGCCTCCTTCTCTAAGGAAGATGCCTCCTGCTTTTATTCCTACTGTGGTCCTAATGGTCACACAGTCCCCATGAACACATGCAGGGGTGCATGTGTTCAACCCATACTCTTTCGGGTCCAGCCTTGGGATACCTCACTGCTTGCTATCACTACAACCCTCCCTCCAGAGTCTCAGGAAAAGTTGTGCCCCCTCCTCTGTAGTGTTGTTTCTCACCAGGCCCATCCATCTTAAAGAGCTGGGGTACTAGTGAATGACTGGTGATTTGGGAGACTTTCCTGGAATAATGACAAAACCCATGGGCTGGCATTATCAGGGTTTTCATAGGTATTCACCTGAGAGTCCAGGGACTGCTTGCCAGGGTGGAACCTGAGAAGCTCAGATTGTGCTGCCAGTGGGCCATAGAGGCTTTGAACTTTCTCTGCAGGGTTTTGGATTGTAGAGCTCGCAGTGGGTCTGAGGACAAGGAGGGTATCCCCAGTCAATGTGGGACAGAGCACATGATCTGTTGCTTGTGGTGACCTCCATAACCCCACTTAGATGTGCCTAAGCCAGATCAGTGTTGCATAGTTAGCCTTAGAGTCTTGATGAATTAGACACCAGTAACGTGAGTCTTCTTTTTCCCCGAAAGCAGTTTAATACCAAAACGAAGGATGGGTTCACCGTGAACACGAAAGTTCCCAGCCTCAGAGACCAAGGGAAGGAGTACGATGGGTTCACGATCACCATCACGGGGGACAAGTATGTGAGCTTGAGGGGTGTGCAAGGAGCACGTACTTGGTGCGGCCCCAGATGGTGCAGCCTGAAATAGAAGTGTCAGTTCCAGTGTGCACATACAGCTGTAGCAGACCCGCCAGACCTGCCCTTTTCATCTGCCTCTCCTTGACCTGGCAGCCTTAGGAGTTGAGTGTGCTGGAGGTTCAGTGGAGTGGGAGTGAGTCTTAGTAAAATGGAAAACAGCTGAGATTGGCAGACTGTAGGCCATTGTAGGAGTTTTAAAATACAACTTTAAATGTAGGGATATTTAGTCTTAGTATACAAATTTAGAAGCTGAAGATAAACACAATAAAAATCAAATCATTTTCTTCAAAAGCTGAGATTGCATATATTTTAAAAACCTATTTTCTGTACTTACTATCATGTTATGATTGTCTTCTTCAGTCTTGTTCACTCTAAATTCGTTCTTTCTTTCTTTTTTTTTTGTACCAGGGATCAAACTCCAGATGTGGTGCTTATTAAGCAGGCACTTATGCAGCTGAGCTATCTCCCCTCCCCTGCTAAATTATTTCTTTATTTTGCTGCACTAGGGATTAAGCCCAGGGCCATATGTGTGCTAGATAAGTGCCCAATCATCTTATAAGTATTTTTAGAAATTTCATAATTTCTGTTTCATAAATGTAGACTTTTTCCTACTGATTTTTTTGTTATTTAGCATGTTTCTCTTTTTTGCTTTATAAATTGCACTTTGGCAATGATTTTATTAGCTGTAGTTTTCTTTATGTCTGAAATCAATCTTTGTCTAGAAGCTTCCACATCCTTTGAGTTTTGGATGGCAGTACCTTAAATGACCACCCTCCCCATATTTGATGGCATAGCTGTGGAAGCTCCAAACCCTCAAAGTTTTTGCCAGCACATTGATAAAGCTTTGATTCTCCAGTCCCTCTGCCTCCTGGGCTCTGTTTTTCTAAAAAGCTTTTTACTCTTGAACCACAAGAGGCCACCTCTTCGTAGCTGCCACTCCATAACAAAAGTTATAAACATCCTTCAGGTGTAAATGCTATGTTGGAAGCCTCTGTTTTATGGCCTTTTCATGTCTTAGAGGCCTCCTTCTCTATCCCAAGCCACTTATCAAAGTATTTTGCCAATAAAGATGATTCCCCACAGGAGTTCTGGGAGGTAGAGATGGTTCTGACTTCAGGGACACAAAAATGATTCCCCCCAGAGGATTTCTAGGGAGACAGAGATGATTCCTTGCAGAAGGACTTCAGTGATACAATGATGATTCCCCGCAGAAGGACTTCCTTGGAAACAGAGATGATTCTCTGTAGAGCACTTCTGAGGGATAGAAGTGATTCCCCACAGAAGGGTTTCTAGGGAGTGCTACTCAGTGTAAGAATCACTCTCCTATTCTTTCACACCTAGTACATATTTTGTTTTTCCTGTGGGGACCTGGCCTATTTATCCTCATCTCACATCCACTTCCTGATATCTGCTTTGGTTTCTCCCATCCCACCTTCAGGGTGCATGTTTAGGCCACTTCTTCCATGAAAACCTCAGTGGTTATGCACAGTGGTGCGTGCATATACGTCCAAACGCTTGGAAGGCTGAGGCAAGATGATTGCAAATTTGAACTTAGCCTGGACAATTTAGACTCTACCTCAAAATTTTTTAAAGCCTGGGTATATAGCTCTGTAGTAGAGTACTTGCCTGTGATGTGTGAGGCCCTGGGTTCTATTCCCAGCCCTGGGCAGTGGGAGGGATCCCACTTTTCTCCATACCTTCCAAAGTCAGTCAGATCACTTTTTCTTCTGAACCCCTGACGAGCTCGCTACTCATGATCCTGAGCCTTTGTCTCATCATCTGTGGCCACTTCTTTCCCTTCCTGTAGCAGAGAAGTCTTTTACTTTCTTTGTAGTACTAGGCACTAAGTGTATTTTTAACAGTATTTTGTGATGCATGCATCAAATGTGTAACCTCCAGAGAGCCTCCGTGGAGGTCCAGAAGTGTGAACATTATATAATCAGAGACTTTCTGAGTTTTCTTCCCATGTAGCCCTCGTCCCTGATCTTGAATCATAAGCAGGTGACTGAGAAAATCATGACCAAGTGTGTTAAGTGTGTTCACTGTTCCGGAGTCTTGGTTCCTCGGCACTGTGTTTGGCTGTTGCCCCCACTGCAGGTTGCCTCATCTGAGTACCTGCAGTCAAACTACCACAGAACCATGGCCTCAGCGTAGCGTGCAGGTACATTCTTGAGAAGCAGGCCTCGCCTGTGTGCTGGCAGGAGGGCAGCCTCTTAAGGAGGTGCACTCAGGGCCTTGTGGACCTAGGGCTACTTGGTTTTGCTAGTTTTCAGCACCTTCCATTTCAGGCTATTTGGACTGTGTGATACCTGCTTTTGACACCTATGTTTGTATTTTCAGAGTTGGCAATATCCTGTTTTCTGTGGAAACTCAAACCACAGAAGAAAGGACACAATTATATCATGCTGAAATAGATGCACTTTATAAAGATTTGACAGCAAAAGGAAAAGTACTTATTCTCTCATCAGAATTTGGGGTAGGTTTTTCTCTGTCTCCATTTTTCTGCCTGCGATTCTTTTGTAAATGTTTTAAACTCCCTGCCTTTCATTGAGATTGTACACTGCATGTTTGCAATCAGATTGAATTGACCCACAAATCTTTCTTTTGTTAGCTCTCATAAAACCAACAAATTTCCTGTGTTTAGCAGTTTCAGTGTAGAGTATGATAAATTTAGAGTTCATATTGTCAGAAGTGTGCCGTGTTATGATAGTGGGCTTTAGTAAGATTTAAGTGAAGAGTTCGTCCATGGTGAAGATGTCTGTTTTCCCTCCTGTCTTCAGTGTGCATGGTGCTCACGGCTGCACACTTGCAAGAGCTTCGGAGTAAACTAGCTGGTACATTCTGATTTGCTGATGGCAGTGAGCACCACTGAGGTTGGCTGACTGGGCAGATAGCAGCCGGGTGTGTGCCTCTTCCCTGGGTAGCCTGCCCACTCACATCATTTTTCTAGCGTTTAATCAGCTCTTCTGTATGGCTCAGTCTCTGGTCTGAGATAAAAACTGAGCATATTTACCAGCTAAGTCTCAGTGGAAAGGACCAGACAGAGCTAATCAGGTTGTTCTGAGCAGGGACACATGTTGTAGGAGGCCTATTAGGTGCTGATAAGTTCTTTTTAAATTTTTCATGCAAAATGTATTTTGATATTCCAAGTAATGCTACAAGAACTTAATTTTCTGTGTTTGATGAAAGGCAGCAATTTAGAAGCAGCAGGAAACATTGCTGCGGGCTAAGCCATCTGTGTGCTTCTTGCTCAGAATGTGGTGCCGTGGGCATCATGGTTAAGAGTCTGAGAGGACAGGAAGGAATAGCCCTCTCTAATGGTGTTGTGTCTTATTACCTTCATATGTCCATTTGTGACCTAAAGTTTAAGTTGATGAGTTTATGTGTCCTTTTTTTCTAGGAGGCTGATGCTGTCTGCAACTTAATCTTGTCCTTGGTTTATTACTTCTATAATTTAATGCCCCTTTCTCGAGGATCTAGGTAAGCTACCTGGGATTAAGTTTTCTTTTTTTTTGGAGACAGGGTCTCACTATGTAATTCAAGGTGGCCTTGAACTCGCAGAAATCCTTCTGCTTCAGCCTCCCAAGTACTGAGATTGAGCCACCATGCCCAACTGCAAGATTTTTCTAGATTTTAAAATGTGTTCTCTGTGACTTTATTTTATGGTTTTAAGTACAAAAGGTACCTTATATTCTCAATTTAATACAAAATGATTTCCTGTCTACAGTATCATCAAGAGAATTATAAATGGTGACTTTAAAATAACTTGCAAAAGTCTAATAGGAAAGGGAGCCTTCACTCACCAAAGCTTCCTAAAGACTCTGTGTGTCATGTGAGGCACTCTATACTTCAGCTTTGGTGTTGCCCATCCCTTGGTCTACCCACTCTTTCATCCCACCATTAGCTGACCTAAATTTAACTCAGATGTAGTCATTCTTTTGGGTCACCAATCCTTTTTTTTTCTTTTCTTTTTGTATTTTAGGGAAGGGTCTACAGGGTATTCTTACTACTAGCTGGGACTCATAGCGATCTGCCTGTTTACAGCCTCCCAAGAGCTGGGATTACAGGCATGAGCCACCATGCCCAGTCTTAGTTGCCACCCCTCATTCCTCCTTCTGCCCTGAAGCTGGTTCTTCTGCTTATTCAACTCCGTTCTGCCCAGACCCTTGTCATTCCCTGTCCCTCTGTCCAGACTTTGCTCCTTTCCCTGTGTACCTGCCTGCCAGGTTTCCCTTGGCCTTGATACCTCCCTCCTTAGCTGCCCTTGCCCTTGCTCTGTGGCTTCTCCTGTGGCTGTCCTCCCCCTGCCCCCTCCCCACTTCTCTTCACTTTTCAGTCCCCAAGCCCCTGATGGTGCAGCCCATGCTGTCTCCCTTTCCATGGAGTCCTTCCATGCCTTGCCGTCCATCCTTGCTGAGCACACAAGCCTCCACTCCCTGAGGCACTTGCTATGGCTTCAGTACCAGGTCCTGCAGGCTGCTGGCCCCTCCCCCACCCAGCCAACCACTTTCTGCCCCAGCCCCCCATGCGCTACCCTACATTTGTCCAGGAGTGACTGGCCTGGCAGTCACTGCTACCACCTTGGAGTTCTTGCTCCCAAAGCTACAAACCACTCATCTCTTAGTATACTCTCTATTTTACTTTTCTTCTCTGAAGCTTAAAACAGTGGTATAACTAACCTGCTAACACTCTGGTGGCGGAGGCAGAAAGATTACAAGTTTGAGCCCAGTCTGCATACTTTAGGGACTTGATAAACTAGAGATGTAAGTCAACATGAGACCTAGATTCAGTATACCGTTCAAACCTATTTACACGTGTATATTAAAGCCAAGCTTCATAAAGTTGTTAAAAATATAAGTGGGCACATTTTTAAGCTTACCATTTCATAAAAATAGAAAAACAACTAGGAAAAAAAACTAACAAAAACACCTTTTTTTCTGTGAAACAGAATGTTCTTGGTAACTTTATCCTTAAATTAGTAAATCAGTATGTATTTTATTAATAAGTTAAAAATATTGTTAAGTAAAAGTATTTCTGTGTGTCACTAAATATTTAATGTTTTAGTCTCAAGAATTCTTACGTGGAATCTTACCCTTTATTGTGGAAAATGCGTGGTGAGAATTGACATGGTGTCTGTCTGGGCCAAACCCTGCTAAAGGCTGTTCTTTGTTTAAACAGTGTCATTGCCTATTCTGTCATCGTGGGGGCGCTGATGGCCAGTGGGAAAGAAGTAGCAGGGAAAATCCCCAAGGGCAAGGTATGGGCTGCTGCCAAGGAGCTAGGCTGTGTGTGAGGACTTTATCTGTGGGCTCTTTCTGTAGTATCGGAGTGGGACAGATCTCAAACTGAACCTTTTGCTTTGTTAATCACATTTCTAAATTTCTTTCCTTTCCAGTTAGTTGATTTTGAAGCTATGACAGCCCCTGGTTCAGAGACCTTCAGCAAAATAGCTAAGAGCTGGATGAACTTGAAAAGGTAACTCTTTGTGCTTAAGGTGCAGCATCACTACTGGAGAAGGCCTGCGGCTTCCTCCTAAGCCATGTGAGGGCCACTGTTATGCTTGTTTTCATCAGTTAATGCTAATTACGATGGTTTAATCTTTCTTCAGGTTAAATGTTTTCCTGCTATATAGGGTGAATGATGGATAAAAATGAGTGACACATAAATAAAAAGGAATCTCATTTGTGAAGGGAAAGTTACTGATGTCTTATGTGTATACAGTCAGGTATTTGTTTCTCTCGCTTTGTTAACCCTGTGTGCCCGGCTCTTGGGCTGTGAAGTAAAGTTCAACTTGCAGGCATAGCCTGTTTTAGACACTTTGGGTGGTGGGTTAGCCTATTCCCCAGGGGCTTTCTCCTCTCCAGTTTCAAGAGGTGCTACTTCATTGTATCCTGGGGCCGGGCTGTGTGAGTACCAGTGAGCACTCTCATGTGCCAGAGACTCCAGCAGCCCTGTGCTTTGCTCACTCCTGGCATTCAGAAGCACTAGGAGCAGTGTGTGAGGTTAAACTCACAGGTGCTTTAAGAGTAAACAAGAAAAGCACTGTGGCTCGACCTGACTTACTTTAGCCTTTCGCCTATGTTTACATCTTAGCCACTCATAGGTTTCCCTCTCACATCTACTTGACAGTAGCTATTGTGATATGGTTGGTAATGTGTGCTCCACTACAGTGTCTGAGCTGTTCTTAACAAGTCCCTGTACATTCTCTTTTTAGAACTTTCTAGTTTACACACATTTTGCTAAAATGATCATAATCACACATAATTTGTATGCTTTTTAATGTAATTTTACAATGTGACTTTTTACCATTACTTCATGGAGAGGCTTATAACCCAACCCTATACTGTGTACTTCCTGTTTTAAAGCATCATTAACCTGCATTGTCTCACTCAGTGTCCATCATAGTTCAGAGCTAAGAATTCTGTTCCTGCAGCTGCAAATAATAGAAGTGGGGCTTAGCGAATGACAGAGTCAAGCGGCAGCAAAGCTGGGCCTGAAGCCAGCATTGTTGGAGTCTAGGCACAGAGCAGCAAGATGCATTGCACACAGTCCTATGTCTGTCCATTTCATTTTCTTTCCAAAGCTTTGAGTGAGCTTCCCAGCAACATGGGACCCCAGTCCACTCATGGAAGGCCCGTCTGTCTGCCGCTTCTGCCTGCTGTCCTGGGTGGTGCCTTCCTCATACCCTCACAGGATGTTGGGAATGAATGTAGCTGAGGAATAGTGAACTCTGTGCTTTGGTCTTTTGTCTAAACTGTGTTTGTGTTCATGCCTCCCTGTGTTTCTCTTTTTTAGCATCTCCCCTTCATACAAGACCCTCCCGGCAGTGTCGGAGACATTCCCTACGTTAAGGTCTATGATTGAGGTACTAAACACGGATTCCTCTCCGCGATGTCTCAAGAAACTCTAGTTGTGCTGTGGAGTTTGCACATGTGAAGGGCCTGGCCTCTTGCTTCTTAAGTTATTTTTTAAAACATAAAATTAAGAATTAGGTCTTTTATTACTTTTGATATCAATTTTTGATAGGAATTGAATACTTGAAATCGTTTTCTTTACTTTCTGAACCATAACAGAAATCATGAAAACAGGTTTCGGGGAAAAACTACTTGACAAGGAAGGAACATGTATGTATTACCTGGCAGCCTGATGGTTTCCACTTGTGAAGTGACATGACTTCTTCCTTAGGGCAAAAAGTGTTTACTTCAAAAACCAAAAATAACTAATTAAGGTGAACAAAGCCAAGAACAAATGAGGAGTGTCTTCGTTCGTTGGAGATTTGGCTTCTCAGGCTTTCCCTGTGTGAGCCACACGTCGGGCTTTGCTGGGCTTTGCCCTTGGCTCATGGGTTCTCCATCCTCACAGCACCGTGGGTGGTCCCTGAGTCGACTGCACGCCACAGTTGATAGCTGGGATCACTTGCTCCCAAGATGCACACAGTATTGCCAATGTCCAAAGCATTGAATTGCTGAACCATGTCTTGTCTTTGATGGAAAAAATAAACCGTGGTGATTTCTGTCAGTCACCAGTGTTTGGCAGTGGCATGCTTCTGAGTTTGTTTTGTTGATGGCGTGAGGATCTTCAAAAGGTTACTCTCTTTTTTTCAGACAGGTGACTGGCATCAAGAAAAGGGTTCATTAAACGATTGCCACTTCCAAATCACTTTTAGTTTTTGGTTTTGGGGGGTTTGTGTGTTGGAGCCAGGCACTTTTTCTTCACTGACCAAATCATAAAAAGACACCAGGCAGAGTACATGCCTTAGTTCATCCGTTGAATAAGCCTGTTGACCTGGTTTTTCCTGTTTCCAGCATCTCCACCTGCCACCAAATGGCTGGCCTTTTTCTTTATTCCACCTCATGGAGATAACTTGAAGGGTCGCAGAGAGTTACTTGCCTCTTTGAAGTATTTTCCAGTAGTACAGATCTGTGGATCAGACTCTCCATGCAAATGATGCCATGTTTATCTGCTTATACCTAAATCAGTTAAAACTAACTCAGCTCCCAGGCACTTGACTATCTTAAGCACTCAGACATGGAGCAGCCCCCTGAGCAGCTTGAGTTACCTGAGCATGAGGAGGGGAGGCAGGCAGACAGCTGTGGCCTGTGGGTGCCCCAGCCCAGCTGCTGCTCATGTAACTAATGTGATTTTAGCTTTGCTGGGAATCCTGGGAAATAGTGTGCTGAGGCCCCATTGCCTAGAGTTCTGAAAATGGCCTGTCTCCATCCTATGTGCCTGGTACCTGGACCAGGGTGGATGGAGGTTCTTTTTTTTTTGCAGAACTGGGGATTGAACTCAGGCACTTGTACTTGCCAGGCAAGCACTTATTCTACTGAGCTGTCTCCTCAGCTGAGACAGAACATTATAAGCAACTTCATTTGGTGGATGAGAAGATCTTATATCAGTAAGGCAACAAAAATACCATTATTTAATTCTTCAACATCTACAAAGGTAAAAAAAAAAATGGTACCAAAAACCAGCTACAGTTTCATCATACAAATTGTCCTCAGTTTAGAGCTATTAAGTATAAATGTTGCTTAAAAATTTATGTTCGGTTTACTTTTCGATTGAGGCCTTTCTAGCATTCTGAGGAAAGAAGACTGGTTTGTGTCATGCATCATCTGTCTCAGCGTCCTCAGTTGGCTGGTTCCATGGTGTGAGAAGCAGAACCCCTAGTTCCTTCTGTGTGTTGCAGCCTGCCCTGTCCTGCCCTCTAGTCAAGACATGTTGGAGGTGCGGTGGGGGCCACCATCTGTGTCCCCTGTTCTGTTCTGTTCTGTTCTTTTTTTTTTTTTTTTTTCCCTTTTTTTTTTTGTGTTTTTGGAGAAGGGTCTACAGGGTGTTCAGGGTTTCACTACTAGATTGGACTTGTAGAGATCCGCCCATCTACAGCCTCCCAAGAGCTGGGATTATAGGTGCAAGCCACCACACCCAGTCTCAGTTGCCATCTCAGCACGCCCTGGGGATGGAGCTGGCATGCCAGGTCCAGAGATTGAACCCCTGGCCCCTACGTCTGTTTGCAGGCACCTTAATCTGCTGAGCTATTTGTCTGGCCCTCGTGTCCCCTGTGCTTGATGCGTTGGGCTGCTGGCATACAATCAGCATTCACTTTCTACAAGTATTGCTCTAGGTCCAGAATCCAAGGATGTTCATGTTTCTTATGTAAAATAGTGTAGTGTTTGCATATCTGTTCACATTCTCCCCTATACTTTTTGTGTTGGAGAGGATCCTGTGAATTGAACCCTAAGCTTTACAATGCTAACCAAGTGCTCTCCCACTCAGCTACACCCCCAGCACTGTCTTCTTTAAATATCTCTAAATGATACAGTATAAATGCCATGTAAATAGTTATATTGGGTCATTTATGAAGTAATGAAAAAGAAAATCACCATATATATACAGTGTAGACTCTGTCTTTGGATATTTCTTACTCATGCATAGGGTGCAGTGTTTATGTACAGTGGTACTCTTAAAGCCATTCGTTGCCTTTGGAAACCCTGAGGTAATTCACTCCTTTTTCTGCTATCATAGTAGTTGTCTGAGGATCCCTCTGTTCCTGAAGAACTGGAGATGGGTGTCAGGAGTGTCCTGGGGTCCACCTTTGCCCTCAGCCCTACACTGTCCTTCATACCTGCCTCCCAGAGTCCTTATGCAGAAATCCTCACTGCCTCACTTTCCCTTTCTAGTCTGTTCTATTCCTCTTTGACAGCCCTATTTCCTGACTCCTGAGGTGTATTCAGCCACCACCATTCCACACTGTCACGGATGGCGCCTCTCCTGTAGCCTGGCTTGGGTAGCGGTGGACTCCCACAAGCCACCGCTGTCTGCCTGCCTTTCCTCATGCTCAGGTGACTCAAGCTGCCCAGGGGCTGCTCTGTGTCTGAGTACTTAAGGCAGCTGAATACCTGGGAGTTGAATTTTAATTGATTTAGATATAAACAGCTATGTGCAGCTGCTGGGCCACACCACCTAAATAATCCATAATTGGGCGGTAGAAAAAGTATTTCCTCAGAAATAACCCCAGATGAGGTTCTGTGGTGGTATGTTAACATAACCATCTGTGTATTTGGCGTATAGATTTGCTTGCATATCCCAACTCTTCATTTTATCATGATATCCTGACATTCAATATGTGGAATTTTTCCCACACCAACCAGGTCCCCAATTTTGGAGACACTAGCAGGGTCTGGGAACAGAGGGCAGAGAGTTCAGCCTGAGGGAACAGAGAGATCCCAAGAGGGCACAACACTGGAGCAGAGGACACGAGACTCCTGGAGGCTGACTGTGGCATGTATGCATATCCCACTTGGTTTTACTAGCAACGTCAGGGTTATGGTGTTCTTCCTTAATAATGGGAGGATCGTGGCAGTGGTCATGTGAAGTCAGATTCCCTGGTCCCTAAGGTCACAGGTGACCCAGGAAGGGGGTCTGGGGCCAGGGTGAGAAGGGCCATGCCACATGTAAATACCAGCAGGTCCCTGGCAGAAGGGCTTACAGGTCTCATTGTCAAGGCAGGGAAAGGAAAGGGTGCACTGCAGCACATTACCTAGGGATACCCTCGCCCTTGCACACATTTAATCTTTGACCTAACTATTGCAAAATGATCAAGGTAAATATGCATAAAACTGTGTTTTTTCTAGCTTTAAAATTTTGTTGTGTATAATGAAGTAATTAAAACCTACATTTTGTTCAGGTTAACTGATTTGGTAAAATTCAGAAAAATCAGCCAATTCAAAATAGTCCCTTTTCTGCATTTGATCTAACCACAAAGGCATTTACATCCGCAGGACCTTCAGAGGACCTCTGCATTTTGAGTCCCATGTGGTAAGTGGTTAGAGACCAGCCACAGAGAAACTAGGAAGTTAGGAACTATGATTTCATCAAGCCAAGCCATATTTGGTATAAAGGCTAAAATAGTGAAATATTTTTTCCTCGCTCCATGGAGTGCAGCAGCAGAGCTGAGAAGCACTCTCCAGGATGTAAGACCCATTTCTGCTCCTGGGTGCCTGTTGACAGCGACCTTGTCTTTGGTGTCAAAAGGTGGAAGCAGGATGGCTCCAACTTATCCATTGCCTCCCACGGACTCCCAGGCCACTGCTCCCTGTGTGTGTCGGGGAGGGCTGCTCTCTGCCTGGTCACTCTCTCCTCGCGTGTTCAGGCACTTTCTCATCACCACCTTCAGTTATTTATTTTATTTATTGTTTTCTTTTTTTGCGGGCTGGCTCAGGCTCCCTTAAGGGTGGGTCTCGGGATTGAACCGCCATCCCCTGTGCCTGACAGGGATTGCCCTACAGGTGCTTAAACCACTGAGCGAACCTGCAAGCCCCTTCAGTTTACTAATACATAAAACCCACGGTGCCCCCACTGACTTTAGGAAGATGTCACCACTGCAGCCACAACTCCCCACATAATCTTTGAGTGTGGTAGAGTTGCAGCCCTTGAGTTCTGAGATCCTCTGGCCCATGCACGTGACTCATGTGTTCACTGCACACATTAATTTCTCTGCTGTCTTCTGTGCTTGAGGTGACTACAGCAACTCTGTCATTAGGGAGCAGGTCCTCTAGAACCACGCCTCCAGTGAAGTAACTCACCACTTACTCTGTCTTAATTACTAATGGAGATAGTCCACTTTTTGTCTGGGAAGAAAACACATTGGTGATTGTGGCAGAAAGGTCATCCAGTGCCACGTGGTAGACAGGAGGGACGTGTGGTCTGTGTCACAGCTGAGAACACTTATGCTATGAAATCTTCCTCTAGTTACAAGATCTTAGGAAAGAAGAAATAAGATGGGACATGAGTCTTCACTACATAAGCCTTTCTGTGTTTAACTCACTCAGACTTGTGGCCTCAACAGTGTCTACTGAGTCCCCCTCCTTGGGGCCTAGCCCTGAGTCAGCACTGGGACAAAACACAAAGTCATAGATGCCTTAAGGAAGCAGGTGGGGGAAAGGTAACAGCGCAAGGTGTTGGACAGTTACTTTTTGCTAGGTACATAATTGTGTTTCTTGCTTAATCCTCGCAGAAGACACCTAGAATGAGAACTAGAACAATGCGCAAAGAAGTGTAGGAAACATCCCTTAAACCAAGCAGCCAGCAGACACTGGAGCTGGGCCTTGCACCAGGGTCTCTGACTCAAGAGCCTGGTCTGTATCTACAGGTGCCTCTAGAAAAAATGGTGAGGGTGGTAGAGAGGGACTCCTCAAGTCCTCTACAGGGCTGGTGTGAGAGCTGAGCCAAGGGAGATGCTCAATCCTCGCCCCAAGTCAGTCCCCCCTCTGACATACTTCAGGTCTGAGCTTGCTTTTACTTTGCTAAGTGACTCCATCTAAAGGCCTGGGGAAAAGGGCTTCTGCCATCTCACAAACATCGGGCAATAGATTCCCTGTTTGTAAGGTGGGTGCTTTTGGCCAGGTGTCACCTGGAAGATTCCTAAGTGAGCACTAGCTGTGTAGGAACTTTTGCTTTCAAAACTACGGGAGGGTAGCAGCCTGGTCCGGCCATACTTGCTTCACTTTTCCCTTGGCATAGAGTCCCACTGCCTGCCAGGAGACAGCTGGCTCGAATCAGCAGCAGCAACAGATGGCAAAGCACCAGGGAAGAAAGTTTGGGAAGCTCCATGTCTGAGGATGCAGGAAAGGTGTCTGCATGGTGGAGTGTAGCTATGGGACCCTCTTTGGGGCTTGTGTGACTCTCTTTTTCTGGAAAAAGTGCTTATCAGGAAGTAAGGATTTGACATCTAGTGGCTAAAATGCATTTCAGCAATGGCAGTATACCCCTAGGCCTACCACCCTTTTCAATGGCTGTAGATCAGTGCAGTTTAAAGAGCAGTTCTGTTTCACATTAGTCAGAAAATTACCCCAGGCCTCAGCCTTTCCAAATGAAAATGCCATATGTCCCCTGGCTCTGTACCCGTGCATGCTAGCTCTGTCCATAGCTAACACTCAGTAGATGCAAGTTAAGTCCAGTGGATACCTTGAAAATGAATATTCCCATGTCTTCCCTTTGGCAGACATTGTGTTAAACAGTGACTCTTCCCCCACCAAGAGCCACATCCAGAAAAGATCCTTTGCACCAGAATTTCCTGTAGTATAGGAAGATTTGTCATATGGGTCAAAAATCATTAGAAATGTTTTCTCATTTGGGTGACAAGAGAAAAAAATCCGTTCACATTAGTATAGGCAGAGAGGAGAGTTTCCTACAAGGAGGCAGACCTGTCCCTCTTGTCCCTATAGCCTAGTGGGTATCTCCCACCCTTTAACACTCTCAAGGATTTCTTCCAGTCCCTGCTACCCAGAGACACCTGCACTGCCTTTCAGTCACAGTTTGGGCTTCTTGGGTTCTCAGTTTTCCAAATACTGCCCTCACCCACCTAGCCAGTTCCTTGCCATGTCACATGGGGTAGTACTAGGAAAAAGGTTTTCCTAAGGATCTTTTTTCTGGCATATAAAGCCCCCAAATAGACATTTTCTTCAATAAATTATAAATTTCCTTATCTTAGAATGCATATGGCTGTTGTCTTAGCTACTTTTCTCATTGCTGAGACATATTACCCAGCACCATGAGTTCATGGAGAAAAAGGTTACTTCATCACTTACAGAGGTTTCAGTCCATAATCTGCAACAGCAGCCAGCCTGCCTTTCTCTCTTATTTCACCCTAGCTACAGCCCTTTTGGGTGGTGCCACCCAACCCAGGATGGGGCCTCCCATCAGCCACACCAATCAGTGGAATAATTTAGTTTTCATTCCCTTAATCATATTTGCATGGGCATCTTCTCCATTCACACACCCTAGATCCAACCGTCTCAGAAAAAGATGATGCCTCTGATCATATGAGGCTTTGGGGATACATCTTTACAGGCTATTAAATTTATAGTTGAGGATATTTAAGAAGTTAGAAAAATGTTTCTAATGTTGAGGGAGGGGCAAAGGCACAGCATAACTTTTTTTTTTTCTTTTTTGGGGGGTGGTCCTGGGGATTGAAGTCAGGGCCTTTATACTGAGTTTTATCCCCAACCTGTTTTTTATTTTGAGATTGGGTCCCACTAAGTTCTAAATTTTCTAGACTAGTCTCAAACTTGTTATCTTTCTGCCTCAAGCCTCCCAAAGAGCTGAGATTGCAGGTGTGTGCCATCACAACTGGAAAGGATAACATTTTTGTGTATACGGAGACATAAAAAATTGATTATGTACATGTGTGTGGAGAAAATACCAGAAGCTTGTACAATACAGCATAGGTACACGTTTTCTCTATTTTTCAAACTTTACATTTATTTGTAGAATCAATACAGTCTTATTTTAAAAAATGAAGTGACAAAATTGAGATGGAAATGGAAAAAACTTATATCTTGAATCAAACATTTTATAATTTGCAAAGTTAATTTATATAAATAAATGCACAGGGGCTGCGGAGATAGCTCCATGGTCTAAGCACCTGCCTGGCAAGCACAAGGACCCAAATTCAATCCTTGGCACCATGTTCCGCGCTGGCCCTGGAACCCCAGGCATGCCCTGCTAGCCACCAAAACCAGGTGTGGTGGTGCAGATGCCTGTAATCCCAGCACTGGGAAGCTGAGACAGGAGGATTACTACGAGTCTGAGCTGCATAGTGAGACCATGTACCAAATAGATAGATAGATAGATAGATAGATAGATAGATAGATAGATAGATAGATAGATAGATATTTTAAAAATAAGTAACACAAAGGTTTACCGAAGCTCTTTTTAGTAATAGTTTGAAGGAAATAGTTTAGTGTCTTTTCTTCACATCTTTGAACTGTTTTAGTTAAATGCTGTTTGCAAAGCCAAGACCTCAAAAAGAATTCTGGCCTAGAGTCAGTGTTTCAGAAATCAGCTTTTGAAACTTCTTTACGATTTATGTCTTTAGTTTTCAATGCCTAATTTAAAACTGGCTATCTTAGTTACTTTTCTCTCACTGCTCAGACAAAATACCAGACAACCCAGATTAAGGAAGGAAAGGTTTGTGAACGTTTCCGTCCGTTCTCAGCCAGCTCCATAGCAAGGTGGCATGGCACGTGGGCAACAGCTTGAGCAGTAGAAGACAGCAAAAGCAACAAGAACGGAATGGAAGCGCAAGCCTCCTTTCTTCCCTAATATTACATGCGACCTTTCCGCCCACACCATCTCCACAAACTCAGGATGGATGTTTGCAGAACCCTGGCCCTCTGCTGGGTGACTTAGTTGAGCTTCTAAGCTTCTCAGTTCTCAAGTTGACACAATGTATCAACCATTACACTGGCCATTTAGGAATGATAACAATTGTAGCAATAAGGAGTAAGATAGGACAGTCAGAAGGGAGCTTCCCTAGGAAGCAGCAGGTGATCAAAGCCAGCCTTGGGCTGTTTACAGCAAGCAAAAGATTTGGGGAGAGACACTCTGGTGAGTAGCAGTGAAGGAACAGCTATCCCCATTGTCACCTCCTCCTCCCCTGATAACCAGAACCTGTAGGTACAGAGTTAGACCATGGAAAAGCATCCTGTAAAGGTTTAGATGGACTTTACCAGAAGTCTTGGGATATGCAAGTGGTAGAAGAGGAGGTGAGTTAGAAAGCATGTCACAGGTCTCGAGCTCCTGCGTAGACCTCAAGGTTTCCCCACAGCACTAGGCCCCTGTGGGAGACACCAGGGCTTCTAGCTTCCCTCCCACATGCTGTGTCTGCAGTTCACGCCCGGCTCTGGAGCTGTACAGATACCTCCTCAGGTTCAACCTGACCCCCTTCTCTTGCCTTACTCATGACTTGGCCAGACCCAATTGCCACTCCTTCCCATCTGTTTCTTTTCTTTTTTTTTTTTTTCCTTCTCACTTCTGTCTGGACCTGAGTCAGCAAGAAGGCATAAATTGTAATGCAAAGTGATGGCCATACACAACAACATAACACGTATGATGGGAAAACAGAAAGGACCTTATAGTTGGACTTCAGGTAGATGTTTGGGAACCAGCTACAGAGAGGAAGTTGAGAGTATTGGGCTCTGGGAGATGAGTGGAAGTTTGCCAGGTAGAATTTTCTGAGCTGAGACAAGTGGGGAGAAAATGCTCAGGGCTTTCGGAAGAGTATAGAAACAGAAGGAATAGCGAGGCCGAGATGGAGCTTGAGGGAAGAAAGCTTCCACTGCCTGTCACCTCCCCTTGGGTAGCCCTGTGAGGAGGTGGAGCATAACCTTGGAGGACAGCTGAGACCAACAGGACCTGGAAAGGCAACGAAACAGAACAAGGGGGATGGACGCAGCTTAGAAAAGAGACAGACAAGTGGTGCCTGTGCACTCAGCTGTCAAGGGGACAAGCAGTTCCTCTACCCATGCAGCTTTTGCTTCTGGGTTCACAGAGGACACGGCAGGAAGAAGCCACCATGTTGGTCCCTTGCATGTCCCAGGCCAGGCAGACCCTGACCTTTGAGAGGGTTGGACTAAGCCCCAGGAAGCCAAGGGCCTCATCCTTCCCAGATTTCCTTCTTTGAAGGATATTCCTGGTCTGGGGAAAGATGGGAAAAGCTAGAGCTAGGTGTTAGGTCCTGTGAGGCAATGTCCCTGTTCCTTCTGGGTGTCATCTCTGACTTGAGGCCGAGGCTGAGACTGCAGGAGTTGTGGGGCAGGAGCAGCTTCCCTAATTGGAAATGTAGGTCAATCACTGTCTGTACTAGTTGGGACTCACTGAGGAACAAATGTGACAGAAAATACTGTGTATTGTACACCCACCAAGACTGTCTTCCCCTGTGGTCATCTGTTTGTCTCCACATCTAGAACCCTACCATTTGGCTTGGCAATGGCTCACAGAAGCCAAGAGCTGGTCGCTAGCACTGAACACTGCCCCGTAGTACTTCTCTTGCTCCCAGGCCTGCTGCGTGGAGGAGTGTGGCCCTGCCAAGGGACAGGAAGCTCACTGCAGTTTTGTGGTAAACACTTGGCTAGGGTGGAGCAACAAAGGAAGAAAGGAGCCTGGCTTGTCTGTTACTATGACCTGAAATAGCCATGGGTAAATGCCAAGGGTGTGGCCCACTGGAGGAGAGGACAAGCACAACAGGCATCCATGCCTAGAGGACAGGTCAGCTGCAGTTTCTGGTATGTGCTGGGGAAGGGACTGCCAGTGTGCTAGTTCTTGCTGTTTCCTGACACACTGCTAGGGTGCTGATGTAGTCACTCCTTCCTCTCCAGGATGAAGAAACTGAGGCTTGTGCAAGTGTTGGTAGCAGCTATCTGTGAGCCACACGCCTCCCCTTGGCCACCTCTGTGAATACAGAGGCATAATGGCAGTGCCTACTCTAATGTTCCTGTTTCATTGTCTTAGGGCTTTTCCTTAACACCTCTCAAGGAAGTCACCAGAGTGGCCTTTAAATCAGGGTGGGAGATGAGTTCACAGATCAAGGTTCCAGCCTCTGCTGAGTGAAAGGACAGTTCTGAGGTGCTGACATCGTGATCTCCACCAAGTCCCTGCATGACAGGGTCCCAGTTGTCCATAGTGGTGCCTGGCTCAAATACACTTAAGACTCCCTGACCTACAGTGGTTTAACTTACAATTTCCTATGCAACAGTGGTTTGAAAATAATACACAACCTATACAAAGTAAGCTTGGGTTTTGAGTTCTGGTCTTTTCCTGGGCCATTCATACATAGCAAGGTCCTCATGCTATACTGGGCAGCAGTGGCACCCACGGCTCCAATCACTACAACCCTTAGAGTGCACAGTAGGCTAAGCTAGGATACGTAGTACAACGGGTGTGTTGAATGCATTTTCTACTTCATGTACTTTCCACTCGTAGTGAAAGGGGCACCAGTGATCAGTCGGTTGCCCATATCCACACTCTTGCCTCAGATTTGCTGCCCAGGAAACCTAGAGCAGGACAGCAGACTTAGCATAATGTCACATACCTGGAAGTGGCAGAGCCAGGACATGAGCAAACCCCATACTTCTGCCTCCACACATAGCATGCCCAGTGTGACCCTGCCTCTAAAGGGGAACTGTTGGGAGCAGATAATAGAAAATTGATCAGATGTGTGTAGGTGGAACTAGGTCTTCATGCCTAAAACAAACAAGCTGTCTTAGTCCTGAGATAAACATCCTGTCTGGTTAAGGTCAGCTATTAGTCGTTAGGCAACCTTGTGTCACATGTTACTAACTTTGCAAAAGTATAAATAAAGGGTCATTTTGTTGTGTGTTGTGTTAGTCTTGCCCATCAGGCAGAACAGTGACCACCTAGCCCAGCTTTTGTCCTCTTGTCTATCTCATTCCTGCCGCTGTTTCTCCCCGGGTAGAACCAGTGGTCAGTGAGCCCATTGGATCCCTACAGGGAACTTCTTAGGATGAAGGGTTGGCTGTCACTTACATGGTGGGGAGAGTGTCTATGCAGTACAAAAGGGAACAGCCAGAGGGAGGCCTAGAAGGCTCTGCAAAGGACAGAGGAGGACGTGCACCCTGGACCTCAGCATCAGGAAGGATGAGAGGAGCAGCTTCACTCTTCACAGAATCGTGTGGGCTTCTGAGCCATGGTGGCCAAACCACCAACAGATGCATTGGTGATGCCATGCACACAACAGTCTCGAGGGCCTGAGACTCAGAGGTCACCAAGCCCTCAGTGTTCTTGCGTGTCCATGCAGTTACAGTGGTCCGCTGGGTCGTTCTAATTCCTGATGAAGCAGTAAAGGGAAAATGTTGTTTTCAAGGCCTATTCTCTGTTCTTGGGGACTGGTGTGTGCATGGGGCGGGGTGCTTCTCTGAGAGTCAAGTGACAAGGAGTAAGGCCATGCATGCACAAGTCTGTTTCTCAAAGTATGGTCCCTGGATCAGACCAGCAGATCCAGGATCTCGATGAAAATGCAAGTTCTTGTTGCCAGTGGAGACCTGCCAAGTTGGAGACTCTCAGGTGGGTTCAGGTCTTTTCTAGCAAGGAAACTGTGCTACACACATGTACGAGAAGCTTGCTCTGGTCATTAGAAGCGATATTATTGTCTGCATGCTCTTGTTCTTAGTCCAGAATGGTTTCCTCTCACCAAGCTATGGAGAAAGAGGAATCAATGTTACTAAGTTCTTTGCTAGCCAGAGTTCTCATTAAAACATAAATGCAACTTTGAACTAATGTAAAAATGTCTGATGGCAGAACCACCACTCATATGAGGACTGGTGGTGCCTGTAAGAGAGGAGAGGGGATGACCTTCCCATCCCTGAGGGTCTGGTCATAGCTCTTGCTGCCACAGATGAGCAAGAGAAAAGGTATACAAAGGCATTCTGAACATAGGACCTCCAAAGATAAAAAGTGATACCAGGAACCCAGTCAGATTTAGGAGCTCCTGGCTGATGCAGGATGATCTGAAGAAGCTCCTGGGAAATTCACCAACTTGGCAAGAATCACACACATGCATGCACGCACACACACAGGGGTATATAACTCAATATGGCTACTGAAGGCTTAGGTTCAGCCCACAGACAGTATCAAAAACGAAACTTACGTATTTTTCATGGGAGAGGCACATGAGTGATGCAAATTATTTTCTTGTTAATTTTCTCATGGCCGAGACAAAATATCCCAAACTCAAAGTTAAAGGAAGAAAGGGCTATTGTACTTCGAAGATTATAGAGGCTTTGGTTCATAGTTGTGTGGCTCCTAGGCATGGTAGCATGGCGGAGGGGAATCACAGAGGAGAAACAACTTGTGGCAAGGCAGGCAGCAGGCAGCAAAGGCATGAGAATCAAAGGAAGCAGCAAGCAATGACCGCAGCCTTCTATGCCTTCTATTCTACCCCAACTGCCTGCCCTCCCTCACAGCCAAGGTGGTCCTTCCTGTTTTCCACAACCAGAACTATGCCAAACCAATCAGTGAACTTATTTAGTAATTACATACCCTTGACCCCAACATCATACACTTTAGATCCAGCCTCCTCTGTAAAAGCCCCATCTATAACCACTTCAGGCTTTAGGGGGCATCTAGGCACCAGCCATAATAATTTTTAGGGGTGGTGAACGGGCTTAAAGAAAAGACCTCAGGTGAGACAGTGTTCGCTGGGATTCTGGGTGGAGTCTTCTCTCCTGCAAACTCATGCTCTGGAGGACCCAGCCTATGATTAGACAGGAGAACCTCAGAGAAAGGTCCTCCCCATAGTCAAGGAGCAAAGCGGGGGTTGAGAGACAATAGGGTGGAAATAGGATCCCGAGCTGATGCTTTGTCTAAAGTACTCTTTATATCAAAGGCCCATGTCTTGGGCCATCATTGTCCTGGCCCCAGTAATATCCACTTCTTTCTTATAAGTAAGGAGAAAGGATAAAATGTGAGGAAATGTGAGGAAGAATGCTAAAGAAACAGTTGAATATATAGTTACTCCAAGTGGGAGAGTTAATTTCTATGTGCTGTAAGATAACAGCAAGGGGTAACTAGAACAGATAGCAGTTCCACCTCCTATGTGCTCTGAGGACTCCAGGACCACAACAGAAGAACGTGGTAGTCACTCTGTCCTTGGGGATTCCTGGACCTGGCTCCAGTGGGACACAATGGATTTCTTTTAGAGACTTAGCCATCTTCGAGGCCAACTGGTCTTACTGTCTGTGTTTCTCCCTAGATTGAATGATTGATTGATTTAGCAGTACTGGAATCCAGAGCCTTGCACATGCCAGGCAAATGCTCTACTGCTGAGGTACACCCAGCCCTCCCATAAGATGGTGGGTTTTTAAATGTATTTTTTATGTAATTTGTGTAATTCAGTAATACAGCTCAGGCTCATAGCGATCCTCCTGTTTTCAGCTCCCCATGCTGAGATTACAGGTATACACCACCATGCCTGGACTAGGTAGCTGGTTCAGCACTCGGCTCAGTGCTGCTGATGGTGCTGGGGATTGAACCCTGTTCCCTGTGCTTGCCTAAGCAGGCACTTAGTTGGCTGAGCTACCTCATGGGCCTTCCTCACGTAATTTTTTTAACGGGATTGATGTAGAGTTGTTCCTGGGCAATGCCTGCTAGTTAGGAGATCAGACTGTAATGCTGATTCTGGTCTCTACCATGAGTACTTCATTATTACACTAAAAAATCAGTGGTGTGTTTGACCAAAGAGTGACATAGGATACACTGCATCTATAATACACTGCATCTATAAACCAAGTTCTAAAAGTATTGTTACTATTCCCAGTGATTATTTAGACATGTTAATCTAATGGTTGATATTTAACAAAAGTCAAGTGAACCTCTGTTCCATGATTTCAAGTGGGAAGTGATCTTGGGTGGGTCTTCTTCCTTCATGACTTACCTGTTCTCCCCTCTATAAAGAGAAGCATTCCAAACATTCAGCATTCGTTCGTTCGTTCATTCATTCATTCATTCATTCATTCATGATTCACTCATCAAGCACCACTGAGCTCTTACTTGAAATTAGACATTGTTGTTGGGGGCCAGCGAGATAGCTCAGTGGTCTAAAGCACCTGCTTAGGCAAGCTTAGGCAACTGCAGGGACCGAGGTTTGATCCCTGGCACCACATGCTGTACCAGCCCCACCCCCAGGACAGGCTGAGCTGGCCAAACATAAATAAAGTTTATAAATAAATTTAAAAAAGAAATCAGGCATTGTTATTCACAACAAAAAACAAGCAGATAAAGTTCTTCTGTACTGTAGACTTCATCCTGGTAAGGACTCCAGAATACCCAGGAGCAATAACCAAGATGTCATTTGCAAAGGAAGAGTTTCAGAGGTATTCAATCCCTAGGTAAAGCATGCCTGCCATGTCTCTCCAACATCTAGGAAGAGTACGCCAAGAGGTGACACTATGTGAAAATCTGAGGCTACTGGGCCAGACCACATGGAAAGCTGCCCGGGCCATAGAAAGCTGATGAAGACCAACTGTCATCACCAGGAGATCCACTTAATTGACTCTGCTCTCATGCCCTCTGTCTCCATGACACTTCACAGAATGCAGCAAATACTTCTATAAATCACTGGTGTGCAACCATTTTAGGGAGCTAAGGATGACTTGCCTGTCACCTCATTCTGAGAACAGTTTGTGGCCCACAAGAAGAGTGCAAGGTGGGCACCTCCATCCAAATTCTGCCTGTTGGCTGGGACGTGGTGGCTCGTGCCTGTAATCCTAGCACTTGGGGAGGCTGAGGCAGGATGATCAGTGTGAGTTCGAGACCAGCCTGGGCTACAAAAGTAAGTTTGAGGCCAGCCTGAACTGCATAGTAAGACCCTGTCTCAAAAAGACAATAATAATAATAATAATAATAATAATAATAATAATAATAATAATGAAAATTAATAAAAAATCAAATTATTCCTGTTATAGCTTGTGTTTAGATATCTACCAAAGCCTCGTACACTCATTGGCAGGGAGCTGGCCGGACTTAGGGCATATGATACTGTGATTTGGGGTATATGATAAGTACATTAGTCCACTAACTGGAATTAGCATAGTTCTGGTATGGAAAATGGGAAAGCCCACCTGGGTGTGGGCGACACCACCCAAAAAGCTTGTAGCCTATGTGAGAGAAAAGGAAAAGAGAGGCTTGCTTCACTACTGTCTTCTGCCTGCCTTGCCATGAGATATTTCTCCTTATAATCTGCTGTCCTGTTGCACTTTGAAAACAGCTCTTATAGACTGAAACCTCTTCATACTGAGCTTAAATAAACTTTCCTTCCTTCCTTCCTTCCTTCCTTCCTTCCTTCCTTCCTTCCTTCCTTCCTTCCTTCCCTCCTTCCTTGAGACAGGGTCTCACTATGAAGTTTGGACTGGCCTTGAGCTCACCTTGTAGCCCACTTGAACTCACAACAATCCTCCTGCCTCGGCTTCCCAAGTACAGGGATTACAGGCATGTGCCACCACACCAGGCTAATCTTTCTGTCTTTAACTTGTCTTGGTAATGAGAAAAGTAAGGCATTAGCTTAAGAAGATGCTGTTACAAAGGGGATTTTTGTGTTCCCCAAAGTTGAGATATTGAACCCATATAGCCCAATCTGACAGTATTAGAAGGTGACACCTCAAGAATAAGATTAAGATTAGATGAGGTACAAGTTTGGAGCTCTCACAAGCAAGATTAGTGTCCTCATTCGTGAGGAGGTGGCTTGCTTCTTCCTTTTTTTTTTTTTTTTTTTTGGTGGAACTGAGGATTGAACTCAGACCATTGTGCTTGCCAGGCAAGTACTTATTCTACTGAGCTATTTCCCTGGCCCCACTTATTCTTTTTCTTTCTGCCATTTGTGGATATAGGAAAAGTCAGCAATGTGCAACCCAGGAAGGTTCCCACATTAGAAACTCAGCAGAACTTGACAGTGCTCACACCTGATCTCATGTCTGTAGTCTCCAGAACCTCCAGGAACACCTGCCTGTTCTGTGAGCCCCCATTCTGATGCTGTGTTGTGGCAGGTGGAGCAGATGAGGCATGTGTTCAGCAGGGAGCTGCCCCAGTATTTTATCTTATGTCTTAGTCTATTTACTATAGTAACAAAACAAACTGAGTGCCTAGAAATGACAAAGATTTGTTTTTCACAGTCTGGCGGCTGGAAGTCCCAGGTCAAGGCACCAGCAGATCTGGTGTCCCACAGGGGTCTGTCTCCTCGTTCATAGGAAGTGCCATCTCAACTGTGTCCTCAGGTGGTGGAAGAGACAGGGGACCTCTCTGGGTCTCTTTTGTAAGGCTACTAACCATTCATTAGGGCTTTGCTCTCATGCCTAATCACCTTCAAAAGAATTCCCCCTCCTGACATCATGACTTTGAGGGTTAGGAGTTTGGGTTGAGGGGGACACACATATTCAGATCACTGCTTCTTACCACATATTTAAGAATTGGGCTAATCCTGCCCACTTCCACAGTATATACAGACACAGACTGATATATATATATATATATATATATATATATATATATGTATATATATAATATATGTGTATTGCTTCTCATTTCAACCAAGGCCTCTTTATTATTATTATTATTATTATTGTTATTATTATTGATAAAGGGTCTCACTATGCAGCTCAGACTCATAGTGATTCTCTTGTCTCAGCCTCCCCAGTGCTGGAATTACAGGTATGTACCACCATGCCCAGTTTCGGTGGCTAGCTCAGCAGGCCCATGGTGGGGCCAGCATGGTATGTGGTACCAGGAATTGAACCTAAGTCCTTGAGCTTGCCAGGCACGCATTTAGATCATTGATATATCTCCCTGGTCCCTGAATTTCTTATAATCTGAAACAATTTTCTTTCCAGTTAGACCTCATCATCTGGCCCATAGACTTCATACTTTGACTGATGTCTCAGTCTTACATTACTTTGAAAACTGGGCTGGCGAGATAGCGCAGCAGACTAAGCACCCACTTAGGCAAGCACAGGGATCAGGGTTCAAGCCCCTGCACCACATGCTGCACAGGCTCCACCCCAGGCACACTGCACCAGCCAATTAGAACAGGTGTGGCACATACATGAAATTCTAGTGCTGGGGAGGCTGAAACAGGAGGATCACTATGAGTCCTAGCCATGTAGTGAGACCCTGTATCAAATATATTAAAAAATAAACAAAACTTCTTTGGTAATAAATTACGTTTTATCCAAAACATTTAAATGGAACTGTATTCTTTTGGGAAGCAACATTTATTTTTGAAACTCCTTTGAAAACAGTATGAAGTTAACGTTTTAATGCCAAAGAATCCTTCCTATGTGAATTTCAGAGCAAGCTCCCAGGTGTCCATTGAATCTCAGGAGCACAATTTTATGTGTCACTCATGTTGTTAAACAGGGATGACGGGGTTGCTGAGGTAAGTGTACTGAGCCTACCTATCATCAGTTTAAGTAGGGAAGAATAATACTCAAAACTCAGCTTCTCAAGCTCTTGGTTTCATAAATAAGCCTGTGCATCCTGTGCAGCTCAGGATGGGTAACAGCTGCTGCCTCCCGTTGCTTTAGTAGATCATGCTGACAACGTCCTTGAGAGTAGTGTCTTTTATTGCAGAGCCTGCCACAGTGTTGACATTCCAAAAACATTTTTTTGGATTCTGGCTGGGAAGATATTAAAGCCTCTCGTGTTTAGAACAGGGTCTTGGAAACTGTGTTTGGAATTATTCAAACATTTTTTCAGAGGCAATGACCTGAAGCAACAATTGACAGGCAATTTTTTGAGCGGATACTTCTCACCTGAGAAATGTCACAGACTTGTCAAAAGCTGCCTTTGGTATAATTTTAATATTGTGGCCTTTAAGAAACACATTTTACAAGCCTGGCCCCACTGTCTGGCAGTTGCTTCTCTGCCTGTGAAAACTTTCTGCCTGTCCAGTTTGCAAAGATCAAGCTGCTGAGTTCTTATGATTTCTGAGATTCCAGAATCAGCCTTACCATTTTTGGAAGTTTTTTTTTTTTTTTTTTTTGTATTGTTATTTTCCATTTAAGTTGAAGCTATGTTAGGTTTGGCACACTGACCTGAGTTTACCTGCTGTCCTCTAATCCCTGTTTAATAACGAGACAGGTAAAGATACATGCTTGAAACCCATTGAACACCTGGAGCTTGCTTTCAAAACGGAGCACAGGGC
Source organism: Capromys pilorides (assembly GCA_004027915.1). Classification (NCBI taxonomy): domain Eukaryota; kingdom Metazoa; phylum Chordata; class Mammalia; order Rodentia; family Capromyidae; genus Capromys; species Capromys pilorides. The sequence goes on from PVKN010000563.1 coordinate 60,092, forward strand.
CTGGGTGGCTTCCTCCAGCTTTTTAGAGGGGTAACTACCAGTCCTGCCTCCCCCGTGGCTCGGTGTCCCCGCCCCACAGCGGCTCCCATCTCAGACCACCTCGGGGAACACCTGCTTGGCAGCGGGGGAGGGCCGGGGTGCCTGTGATGCTCTCCAGGCTCTCGGGTGAAGAAGTTCCCTTTGTCAGGGTGACCACGTGGCGTCATGGCCGTCGCTGGGGGCAGTCACTGAAGCAGTTCGTTCTGATAAATGCGCGAGGATTAATGGACTCTCCAGGTCCCAGGAGCCTGTAAAGGACAGCGCAATGGCCTGGCCTTTGGGGTCAAGAATGGGAGGGAGGGGCGAAAGGCGGGGCCTGGCGATGGAGAGGCGGGGCCAGTAGTGAAAATGGGCTGGGCGGGGCCCCGAGGCAAAGGGGGCGTGGCGTAGGTGGAGCCGCTGGGGTGGGGTTCGAGGTGGGGCTCGAGTGTAGAGGGCGAGGCGAGAGTGGGTGGTGCTCTGGACGGAGGCGGGTCGGGGCGGGATAGAGGGCCTGATTCAGGCTACCGGACGGTGACGGGGGGCGCGGACCACGCGTTGATTGGCAGGGGCATGGGGCGGGACTCCAGGCACGCGGCGGGGGCGGGGACGGAGGTGGGGACGGGTACACGCCGACGGGGCGGGGGCGGTGCTCTGGCTGGCCGGGCATGGCGTCCATGGCGGCGGCGATCGCGGCCTCGCGCTCCGCGGTCATGAGCGCGAACCGGCCGCTGGACGAGCGGGAGCGGAAGCGATTCACCTACTTCTCGTCTCTGAGTCCTATGGCCAGGAAGATCATGCAGGACAAGGAGAAGATCCGTGAGAAGTACGGGCCCGAGTGGGCGCGGCTGCCGCCCGCACAGCAGGACGAGATCATCGACCGCTGCTTGGTGGGGCCGCGCGCCTCAGCACCCTCGGACTCGGGAGACCCGGGGGACCCGGCGCATTTCCCCGGTCTGCGCGGGCCCACTGGCCAGAAGCTGGTGCGCTTCGGCGACGAGGTTGGCGCGGGGGCTGGGAAGGTCCGGGAGGGGCGGGCGCTGGGCCCTACGGACAGGACGGAATTCCGGAGTGTCTGACCCGAGTTCTGGTCCACCTCTGTCCCTTGATCATGGGTGAGCCTCAGTTTCTGACTTGTGAAAGCGGATGGTACCACCCATGCCTGCCGTGAGGCACTCAGCGCTAGGTGTGTTAGTGTTTGTGAGGAGCTCCAGGAAAGTGAAATGGCCGAGGAGAGAAGAGAAAGCGCCTTCCTAGGTGAAGGGGCGACGCCCACTGCCCGAGTACTGTCCCCAGTAAGCTCGGTGTGCAGCCTGTGTTTTGGGATTCGTGTGGCGAGCCCGTTTTTGTAGTGAAAAACCAGAGAGGGGAGAAGTTTAAGGGCTCCAGCGAGCCACTGCTCCTAGGGAGGACGCAGACTTGTAGAGGGACCGTCGCTGAGGAGGGGTGGACGAAACTACTGTGAACAACTCCGCACTGAGTCACAAAGGCCCCTGGAACCGGTTTGGTGCCTTGGAATATGCAGAAGTGGCTAAAGTGTGGACCTGAGAGATCCACTCCCAGTCCAGGTCCCTGCTGAGGCTGCAGAAGGAGGAGCTCTGGAGTTTTCCGAGGAAGTTGTGCATGTGGAAGGAATTCAAGTTAAGAATGAGGTTTAAGTCAGATTTTCAGGCTGAGTGTGTGCAGACAAACAGTAACACAGAATGGTTGTAGTCAAAAGCTTCTTTAGGAAGTGTGAGAGAACGGACCTGTGCTGCCAACATTGCCTTATTCTGGTGGGATTAAAAGAAAATTCTCCTCTGGACTTTAAACTCGAGGGTCTTTGCCAGGAAAACACAGGGTGTGGTACACTAGAGAGATGAAAATGTAGGTTTTAAGTGGTATTCCTAAAGTTAGAACATCTTTAGTGTCAAATAAGCATATCTGTGAAGATACGTGTGTAGTGCTTTTGCTCAGGTTTGGACAATGACAGAGCAGTTAGCTTCTCATGGAAGAATCATGAATTAATAAAGCACACAGGAAGTGAACCTGTAGGCACTTACACATGTTGGGGGGTGTCTGTCACTGGCCCTCACGGGGTATCCAGCTGAGAGGAGTGGTATGTCTGCACATCATTAAAAACCTAGGTCACATTGGAGGCTATGATTACGAACAAGAAAAGATGTGGCCAAATATTTACTGTAGTTCCTAATCTGGTGCCAGACCAGGATATTTCTGAATTTGTAGACCCAGTATAACTTAAAAACAAGTAAAACATGTGTGGTGGCAACCACATTCCTTTCCAAGAGTAGCTAGGTCTGTTTTTGAGAATCGAATCTCACCTTTGCAAAATCGGCCTGAGAGCTGGCCCTGGAATGCCTTAGACCATCTCCGGCACTGTTGGCAGAGGGGCACACAGCACCTGGATTTTAGTGGTGTTGCCCAGGGTAGCATTTTTGCTTACAGTGGCTGTGTAGTGGAATGGCAGTGGGGAATTTTAATTCTATCAGACTGTGGTCTCATTGTTGTCTTTGGAGGAGAACCAGCTCCTGGACACAAGGGATGATAGGTAAGGGCAGGGTAGAGGCTGACCCCCAGTTAGGATGCTACATCGGCTGGTAGAGTAAGAGTCCACACTAGACTGAGTAGAGCATTCCATGCTGTCTCTTCACACTTGATTTGTCTTTTAACATGGTCTCTGAGCTTCCACAGCACTTTCAGCAACCCTGAAAGGTGCTGCCTGTTTCTTTAAATACCTCCTCTATTGTCAGTAACATTTTTGTGTTACTTAGAGCAATATTTTGACCTGTTCCACTTCCAATCTGGGCTGCTTCACCCCTCCTTAGGCAACCTGGTGGTTCCCCACTCCTGGGAGGTCGCCATATTGATGCCAAATTTAGTGCAGACATCTAGTCAGCCTAGTGCACAGCCCATAGTGCACTCCTAGCCTCAAGCAGTCTTCCCACTTCAGCCTCCTGATTATCTGGGCCCACAGACCTGTGTCACCACTGAGTCCCCTGGTGAGAGTTACAGAATTCCACACTGTCTGCTACATCCTTCCCTGCAAACATGGTCTGAACAGGTGACCAGGACACTTGGACATCCAGTGCATCCTGTTCACGTGGCTCTGCTTGCCTGCCTCTCTGATCCAGGGAGTGGGTGGAACTGGCAAGAGTGGTATTTCCATATGCCAGCCCAGGACGTGATCTGGATTTTTGCATGCTGTAGAACATGGAGTTCTGAGGCCTGGGAGCCAGGCAGCTCCATCCCCTAGTCAGCAGCTTTGCATAACCAGCTGCTGTCCTGGGCCCACATCTTTCTGCTGCAGGAGCCTGGAGCCTTGTTAGCTGGGCTTTGCCTCTTGGATTCCTAGATTCCTGCTGTGCTGTCATATCTTTTTAAGGCCTGGTGGCTTTACTCCCCTGGAGCTCTGGAGTAGCTGTAGTCAGCAAGCCTTGCTAAGCCGCTGCATCCAGTGACTCCTTGGTTGCCTGCAGCGGAGCACACCCCAGGTCCAGACTCCTTACAGCCTGTGTACTGGCCAGCCTAGTTGACTGGGTTTTTCAAATAAACTAATTTAGTTAAAAAATTGCACCAGTATAGTGTTGTTAAACATTTCACACCATGCTGAAGCAGCCTCCTAGAACAGTTGATAGGCTCCATCTAGAATGCTTCTCAAGCTTTAAGTCTGTGTTAAGTTTAAGTTGCTATATGGTGCCTGGGACAGGTGGGGCCTTCCCTTCCCTTCCCACTGTCACACTCCAAATTTTTTTCTTCCTTTGGATCAAACTAAGGTACTAATTTGAAAAGTTGTTTTCTTAGTTATTTGGATTTGTTTTTTAAGGAAGGTGGAATATATGAATTAGAATTTTCTCCCTATGTCTGGCATCTCCATGTGTGTATAGAAAAGATGACAGGGTGAATGTGACTTTTTGTATCCCTTTACCTGGTGTTCAGTGCTCAGCTGCTAGGCAGGCATTGAAATATGGCCTCATCTAGTTCCACAGGCTGTGCAGGGGCAGCTGAGGGCAGCCCATGGCTAGTCCCACTAGCATCCTCTTGGATGGAGGTAGAGGGTTCTCTACCCCAGTTGGCACCTCCCTGGAGCCTGAGACATGTGGCAGGGTGACCACATGGCCTCCTCTTCCCAGGCACCTCTGCCCACTAGTTCCTATAGGAGTGTGACTCAGTGGCAGCCAGGAAACATGTTTTGAAGTGACTTGTTCAAGGCCATGCAGTGTGGGAGGGCAGGAAGCTTGTGGGCATGCAAGAAGTCCTCTTTGAATGGATAGTAATCACTTTCACACCTGAAGGAAGAAATTTCTGTACTACTGGGAAAAATAGCCACTTCTTTAAAATGAATGAATGGCTGCCCACTTTCCCTTTCAATTTCCTCCACCTACTCGGTTCCCTAGTCCCATTGTCACAGTGAAGGCTCTGGTTCTGCTGCTACTGGGTCTCTGAATCTGCATCCACAGTGGAATGCACTCACAGTTAGGTTATAACTGCTTTCTGTCTGGGATGGGAGCTGCAGATTTGGTCTTCCAGTTTTGGAAACCCCCCATCTCAGCAGAGTTAAATATATCCCAAGCCAAAAAGAAAAGCACCAATTCCATAAGTATGTACATAGTTGCTAGGAATAGGCAGCTGGCACCAAAGAGCACATTTTAACTGTCCTTCTATGTTAAACAGATTTATTTCTTTAGAGCAGTTTTAGGTTCTTAACAAAATTGAACGGGAAGCACAGTTTCCAGTATCCCCAGCCACACAAAAGGGTGTTGCCATGGTCAGTACTGCCTCATGGGTGCACCCACTGTGTGCCCGAGCCTATGTGGACACCTCATTATCACCCAGAGTTCGCAGTTCACATTAGAGTTTGCTCTTGACCGCACACACTCTGTAGGCTGTGACGAGCGTGGAACATCAGGGTCCCCCGAGCTATATCTTGCAGAGTGATTTTAGTGCCTGGCACCCTCTGAGCTTCTGCGTACCCCCACTGACCACTGATCTCAGACTCCACAGTTTTTGCCCTTTCCAGAATGTCATCCAGGAACATACAGCGCACAGCCTTTTCGGATAGATTGCTTGTACCTGGTAGTGTGTATCCAAGGTTCCTGCATGTCATTTCATGGGTTGATGGATCTTCACCTTTTAATACTAATACTCCGTTGCCTGGGTGTACCACAGTTGGTTTATCCATTCATGTATTGGAGGACAACTTGGTTGCTTCTAAATTTGGGCAAGTATGAATAAAGCTGCTCTGAATGTCTGTATGCAGGTTTTTGTGAGAACTGAGGTTTTCAGTTCAAACACGATTATTGCCTCACTCCCATCTTTAATATGGAGACTGGAATTTGCCAGTGGCCTGTACCCTAATCTCAGTTGACAGACAAGTGCAAGGTGCTGTGTATCCTGATGCTTTATACTGAAGTGGCCCAAAGGCTCTGAGTCTTTGAGGTACAGACAGCTCACCTGCAAAAACGTACCCGCCCTGGAAGCGCCATGCAGCATTACCACATAGGAGATGGCTGTCAGCGTTGGAGGCTTTCTGCTTTTCCACAGGCCCTGCTCTCCAGAGCTCCCTCTCTAGCTTCTAGCATTTCTCAGCTTAGGCCAAGTTTATCAGCTCCCCTGACTTTGAACTTCAGGGGTCTGTGGCTACTCAAAGTTTCAGGGAGCAGCTGCAGGGCTCTGGACAATGCTTCTGAATCATCCAAGAAAACAGTCTATTTCTGGGGACTTAATAACTCTCATTCTGACTTTTACAAACAAGGCACTCCTAGTAAGGAGGTGGTATTTAGCAAACTATACACCCTGTTCTGCCCCCGCCTGATGAGAGTGTTTACTGTTGATAGCAAGGTATCTCCTGTAGTGTGAAACATTGTTATTAGAGGCAGTGACAGGAAGAACAAAGAAGCCTTTCAGGGGGTTTGTGGAGGCTTCTCATCTGCCCTGGTGGTGGTTGACTCCGCAGGCCTCTGTCTCAGAGCCATGAGTCTGTTGGCTCTGTGTGGGAATAGCAAGACCTGGCCTGGGAACAGTGGGCCATCGTGAGAGTCGCCTGAACCAGGGGCTTTTCAGGGAGTTGTACTGAGGATGGCAAGAGCATGCAGCAGGGACTGCAAGAGGGGCTTTGTCCATGGTGTGGTCTGCTCAGAGCTGGTCAGACAGACATGGACCTCCGGCTATGAGAAGACATCTGGAATCTCATGGGTCTTAGGAGTGGTTGAGCTACATGGGGTCCCTCTTAAGACTGGTATCAGAAACAGTCATATAGGGAAGGTTTTGGGTTTGTTTTCAAAATGTTGATGGGCCTTGCAGAGATACTGGGTGTGAGAGCTACACCCAGCCCCTGTATGTGTTTTTTAAACCTGATGGGGCCTATAGATTCTACTTAGGAAGACAGCACCCCAGGTGGGTCTAACTTCTAGCAGACCCCTGGGCTGGACTCTGGGTGCTGAATCAGGTGTTTGGAGCCAGCTGCCATGGGCTCATTAGGCTGTGGACATCTTTCCCTGTGTGGCCTGGACCCTGTGGGGAGAGGGGACTGCCTGCTGGCCAAAGAAAGCTACCTGCCTGAGCTGGATGCCTTTCTTGGGTCAGCTGGTAGGGGACTGAGTGATCTCCAGTGTAGACAGTGCTCTCTGTGGTGCTATTTGTTCATATACCAGTATCTCAATGGTACACTGGACCTAAACTAAGAGACCAAATTCTTAATCATTTATCAACTTCATGTGGAAGAAATGTTAACATTTATAAACTTTCACCACATTGAATCTGAAGTCCAGAGTTTCTCATTTTAGAATAATTTTGCAATAGTTGTGACTTTTACAGAGAAATCATGACCGATGATTAATGGGTGTTTATGACTAGATATTTATAAAAGCAATGTTACCAGAATCCTTTAGGGTTTTAATGGCAGGAAGTCATGTTGACTGTAGTGTGTGATGGATGTCAGTGTGGCTGACACTGCCTGTGATGCGTGATGTGCTGGTAGATGCTCTGCAGCTGGTTTGTGGGGGTGTGTGTGGCAGACCCTGGTCTCTGGCTGGCACTTGTGCATTGCTAGCATCTGCGCTAGCGTGGTGGAGCAGCTGGGCAGAGTGGCAAGGAGAACAGCATTACTGTCCCTCCTGGCAGGTATAGTAGACCCCAGGAGCCTCAGAAGCACTGCCCATAGGGAAATGTGCTAACGTACTTAGGAAATAAATGACGAGTTTGAGAATAAACTTTTGTGGAAGGGACACACTTCTAAAACAATATTTTTAGAACAGTTTTAGTTTCCTAGAAAAACTGAACAGAAAGTAAAAGGTTCCCACAAACTCCTGCCCCAGAGAAACACCATGTGTGTATGTACTGCCTTCCCCATCATCAGCATCCCATCCACAGTGACGGCTTTATAAGTGAAGCTTGCTGATGCTATGATTATCCAAGTCTCTGGTTGATGTCAGATTCCCTCCTGGTCTGCTCCCACCATAGCGATGTCATATGGAGTAGCTTCATGGCATAGTCGCATGGAATAGGTACTCGAGTCCTTGTCCCACACCTGCCATCCCTCCTTTCTCTCAGCCAGGGAAACCACTGGTGTTTCCTCTGCTGCTGTTTTGCCTTTTCCAGCATATTGTATAGGTGGAATCACACAGTCTGTAGGTTGTTTTTTTTTTTTTTTTTTTTGGCTGGTTCAGGCTGCCTTAAGAGTGGGTCTGGGGATTGAACCGCCATTCTCTGTGCCTGACTGGGATTGCCATCACAGGCACTTAAGCCACTGAGCTAACCTGAAAGCCCCTCCTGTAGCTTATTTAGACTGGCTTCTTGCATTTAAAGTGCATCCATGTCTTTACATGGCTATTGTAATAAAACATAAAAATTCACTATTTTAGCTATTTTTAAGTGTATAGTGGCATTAGTCTATTCACAGCATTAAACAACTATCATCACCATCTATTCCAGGATGTTTTTATTATTTTAAAGTGAAGTTCAATATTCATTAAACAGTAAAACTATACACATGAAACAATGACAGCCTATTTCAGATTAATCATACAGTTGTGGCTAGCACATTTTGCATAGATAAATGTCTTCCTAATTATTGCAAAATATGTCAGAACGCCATTTCTTTTAAAGACCAATTATAGTCCAATGGATAGAGCGCATCTGATTTACCCATTTACCTATCAGTGGGCCTCTGGATTGATTCCACTTTTGGCCTGTTGAAAGTAATGCAGCCATGAATGTGGGTCTATACGTATCAGTTTGCAGCTCTGCTTTCGTGCTTTGCAGTATAGACCTTGGAAAGGAACTGCCAGACCATGTGGCAGTTACATGTTTAACTTTTTGAAGAACTACCAGGTTCTACCCAGAAGTCACACGTTTCCACATTCCTACCAGCCCTGATCTCCACATTCTTGCTAGTCTTGTTATTTTTCATTTCTTAAACAGAATGGTCTTCCTTATAGGTGTGAAGGATGTTACTTTTGTTTTTAATACAGTGTATTTAATTATGAATTCATGTACTTCAACTTTTAATAATGGCTGTTTGACAACAGGAAACAAGAAATCCCTACGTATTCCATAGCAAACTTGAAAGTATGTCTTCTAGTACTACAATGTGTGTGTGTGTGTGTATGCGCGCGTGCGCACGTGCATGTGGGTGTGTGTACATGTGGGTGTATTTTAAAAACACTTGACTTTGGGAGGTAGAAACTGAGTTAGATAAGCATTTCAGGATGAAAGCAGATGCTCCTGGCCTCTGGGATGACCTCGTCGAGCTACTTAAGGGCCAACAGAGCTTCTCTTATGTACTGTGGCCTCAGATGGTTGCTGTACTGTTTTTCCTGGCTTCCCCTCAGCTTTTTGCTTTCTCCTTGGGGACTTGGTGGCATGAGGCTGGACTACAGAGGAGAAACCCATTTCTGAGTGCTGTCTCTGACATAGGCATCTCAGTGGAGAGCAGTTTGACTCTGAGGGAACTGCTCAGATAAACTGTGGTGCTTAGATGATCTCTGTTCTGAATGCCTGGGGAACCAGCAGTAGGACCTCGCAAGCAACCCTGGAGCAGGCATGTGCCGTGGTGGCGCAGTATGGCCCCATGTGCATTGCCTGGGGGTCTGGCGGGAGTAGCAGAAGAGACAGCGCTCTGGGCTTACAGGATGCAGTGTGGCATGTGGGAGGGAGAGGGGTGCGGGCTTGAGATCCTGATGCCATTTGCATCCCACAGCCTGGCACCTGTCCCTGAGCCAGCCTGCTTGTGCCACCGGCAGCTAACATCAGAGCTTCCTTCACATTCTTGTTTGACAGGCTTATTTTTGTAAGCACTTTACTATTTTTTATCAGCCCAGAATTGCAAAACTCCAAGGAATCTGCCCCTTGACTAAATTTTTGGCTGGAACAAATGGTAGACAGTTGACGGGACACAAAGTTGTGGAGAAGTCACAATCTGTCCAATCTCAGTCTGTGCCCCACATGGCATCTCAGCTGACATGGCCTGCCACCACTGGAGACTTCTTGCACCAAGCTTGGGACTCATCCTTTGCTCTTCCAACTCACTATAGAGTTACTTCCACAGCCCAAAGCCCTCTTAGCATAATCTTAGCTTAGATTGTGTAATTCACGTTTCAAAGGCAGGTTGTAGAGCATCGTAGTGGGTTCAGTGCTGCGTTCCCTGGTGACCCTGTGCCACTATGTGCTGTGTTGCCTCCTGCCTGCTGTGGTCACCACATGCTGCCTCTTTACTCTCAAGGTGGGGCTCGTGGCTTTACCTTTAGCATGTGGTTCCTTTTACCTTCTCATGATTGTATGCAGAATAGATGGCACTTTCATTCTAGTAGCTTCCTTTGTTTTCTGAAAACAAAGCCTTTGTCTTACTATTTTTAAGAGAAACTTAAGAGTCTCAAGAGCCTTGTAGTTGAGAAACTTTAAGGTCTTTTAACTCAGTTCCCTTCCTCTACCAGGCACCCAGAGGTACAGATGATGACCTGCAGTTGCCATTGCTGCTGCCTGTGTGGCAGTCTCCTGCTGCCAGGGTATTGACACAGACAGTCATGGCTACTTTTGGAGGAGGAGAGTTTGGACATTGGCTTTAAGTGAAGTTCTGAAAGGGAAGACAGTTGCCCTCTTTGTGTTCTTCAGAACTGTTGCCCAATGGCCTTCAGTAGTAAAAAGCAGAGTAAACCAGTTGTGAAGCCAGCATTACCTTCAGATGTCGTCCTGTAGCAGACCCAGTGATGATGGCTATGACCCTGGGGTGTTCCGGCTCTGCCTGGGGACAGCTGCACTGCTGATGGCCATGTGGCTCTAAACTGTACCTGTGGGTGGATCAGGACTCCATCTACCTTCTGTTTTTTGGCCTGCCCAGGCCTGTGGAGTTTCCTGTCATCCTCTCAGTTTCCTGCTGAGAGCCTGTGGTCTTTGGTCCTACACAGGTTGAGGAGGCTGAACCTTGATCCTGTCCCCGGGAGCCACGGAGGGGACAGCTGTAGCCAGCTTACATCTCTGCTCACCGACAGCAGCTCTCTCCACACCTCCAGTGTTTCCAGAGAGCTGGCTCAGTGCCCCATGCTGGATCCCTAGGTTGCTTCTGTGGCAGGCCCAGATGGGGTGATGTGGAACTCCCTTGTTCCTGGTTGGAGTGTCTGCAGGTGTAGACCCGGCTCTTAGGCTGTGGCGTGGGGCGGTGAACAAGGTTTCATGTTGCCTTATGACCTTGGGGTGGCCACTTATGGGGAACCTAGGGAGTTGTCGCGCAGTTCCCTGGATCTTGTTGTTGCTGTTCAGAGGCAGCTCTGCTCATGGCTCACTGCAGCTGGGCTGAAGGGCTGGCGGGTCTGTTGTGTTTGTGCTCCACTCTCACCGGGGCCTGGCCTCTATCCCCTTCTCTGCCATCCCACAATCCGCACCTTTGATGGGAAGAGATAGGATTTGCTTAGTACTTTATGGATAGATGTGAGTTAGCTGGAGTTTTCATTTGGTGGGAGAGATGAAGTATGGGTGTAATAATGTTAGCATTAGGCTCAATTAAAATATTTTAGCCTATTTCCGTCTGTATCACCCCGTGTGTCCCTTGTTTGGGTCCTGTAGGTGTGATTTCCAAGGCATCGGGGCACAGATAAAATACCACAGGGTGTGCAGAGGAATCCCAGCATGGGGTGGCCCATAAGCCATTTGCTCAGGCTGTGGTCAGGTCCACAGTGTAGCTCTGAAGGGCTCTGCCTGCTCTGCTCTGCCAGGAGGGTTGGCATCACCAGAGTGAGTACTTGGGGTAGTGCCAGGTACTCATTAACATTTTTTTCTTCCCTTGCTGTTTCCTAGGTCTTTCAGATCTCTGTAGGCATATGGACAAGCAGGAATTCAGATGTATTACTGATTCCCAGCCAATTAGAGCCTTAGCTTCATGTAATCCTTGCAAGGGTGGTACAGGTCTCCTTTACCAAGGAGATCACTGAGGCTTAAAATGCTGTGCTGTCCCCTGGGCACACAACTCCCACTGCTAGGGCTGGAATCGAGCTCGTTCTGCTGCTGCGAACTGAAAGTCAGTTCCACTTCAGCGCTCTCTGCCCCTGGGCTGTCATCAGGGGTCCCAGTGGAGTCCCCGGAGGGTCAGGCGTTGGGGAAAGGTGAGGAAGATCAGCTGCAGCACTGAGAACCTTCCATGCAGAGCGCAGGACACTGGCTTGTTCAGGGCCAGGAGCTGGGGTCATTCCTGCGTTTGGGTTCCTGTATATCCCTGTGTGGGTGCTGGCTTGGGGTTGTCTGAATTTGGGCTTTAGATTTATTCTTGAATTTTTATTTCAGGATATAACTTGGCAAGATGAGCACTCTGCCCCTTTCTCCTGGGAAACAAGGGTAAGTTGGATTAAACTTAGATATATTTGTCCTTTTTTTATTTTAATTTTCATTTATTATTTTATTTTTTATTCATTTTAATGAGAAAAAAATGGTAAAATAGCAGTGCATATTGTTGCCTTCATAGTAGTTACTCAGGGGGCAAGATGCAGACTTGATATCTTGTCTAAACAATATTAGTACAAACTTCTATTCTCAATGAAC
>PVKN010000564.1:0-71939 GCA_004027915.1 Capromys pilorides
TCAAACCCCAGGAAGTCATAGCCTCTGTCTCCAGGCTCGATTCCAGCTGGCAGCGTGGAGCATTGGCTCTTCGTCCTGGCTCGCATTAAGAGCAGCGGGTGCAGGTTACCAGGGAAACACGCATGCCGCCTTCAGAGACTATCGCCAGCACCTCAGCTAGACCAATATACATTGCTTACTTATGGCCAATTGAAAGGATAAACAGAAGTCCTAGTCAGCTCTGTACATATCAACACAAGGAAATAGGGTCAGGCTCAATCAAAACAGAGACAGTGCTCTTCTTTCAAGGAGAGCTGCTCAGGTGGTCCTCCACGAGGAGGACCTGGGCCACTCTGAGTAAAGGCTGAGCCATGGTCTGCAGGGCCGAGGACGGGGCTCCTTGAGGCTGGCCTAGAACCAGCTTCTGACCTTGAATGTGTGATTTGCCCCTTCCCATATAGATCTGACATGTCAGGGACCCTGTAGTTCCCACCAGGCCAGGAAAAAACAGCTTCTTGTTAGCTTTATGGCTGCCTCTGGGCTATGTCTCTCAGGGCTCTGTTGGCTCCCAAGGGACAGTGTCCCTGTGTGACAGTGTCTCAGCAGAGCATACTGCTCCGCCCATGTGCACTGCATCATGGCAGCAGGAAAGGGACCAGAGGACATACTCAGGCAGGGCAGGCCTGAGTGAGGGAGGCTGAGGGCGAGCTTGCCCCTGGGGCCTCTAGCCTGTCTTAGTCCATTTCCCATTACTGTAACTGACAACCTTGGCTGGGTTCATTACAATGGCTGCTGTGGCTCATGGCTGTGGAGGCCGGAAGTCCAAAAGCCACGTGTGGCTGACCTGCTGCTTTGGAGGAGCCACTGCTGCCAGCGTAGGTCCCTTTCCATCTGGGAGTCTCACCCCCAAACATCATCGCACTCCGATGTTATGGAGACAGGAGTGTGAGACCCGTGTGTGGTCTTCCCAGGGGCTCTGCTTGAGTACTCACCCATGTCCCCCACTCAGGAGAGGCCTGGGCTCTGAGCTCTTGAGGAAGGAGGCTTCGCTCTGGCAAAGAGCCTCCTGGCAGGAAGTGAGAGGGGTTAGGTGAGGAGGCTGAGCCGTGCCCAGGGCAGCAGGCTCTGCACACTCTGTCCCAGCAGGGAGCATGGCCAGGGCCTTGTTGGTCGCCAGCCTCCTTCCAGACCAGCCTATGGGGGCTATTTCTGCCTCTAGACCTGAGGCTGCCCTTGATCTGGTGCTCGGGTGCGTACAGTTGCCATGAAGGGTGGACCGAGGCAGTGTGGAGTGAGGCTTTCCATGAGCAGGGGCAGCCAGCAGAAGCCCACCCGGGTGCTGATGAAACCCGGGGGCCAGGCACCTCTCGGCCCTGTCCATATCACGCCCTGGGGAGCATGTACCCTACAGCCCAACACAGTCTCCATCCAGATGCCCGCCTGGAGCCTCTCACTCTCCTGTGAATCCCATTCATCAAAGCAGCCCTCAAGGGTACTTTGCAGACAGACAGGCAGGCTGGCTGAGGACGGGGAGTTAGATGATGTGAAAGAATTGTATTTAATTCAGTACGATAGGACATCCAGGATCTCTAAGAAAAAGTCCATCTTTTTACATGCACATGAGAAGATTAGGGTGAAAAACATGATGACGAGAACTTGCTTCAAAACTTCCCAGGAAAATTACGCAAGCAAAAGCCAGGGGACAGGGCTGGGTCAAAGAGGGAAGCTTGAAAACAGCAGCAGAGGTAGCAAGATAGCCAGGTAGCCAGGGCACCTCCACTGGCAGGGCCACTTGCAGGGAGTGTGAAGGATTTCTACCTCGCTGCCACCACCAGTGTCCCATGGGAGGAGATCATTGCTCTGGGTGGGCTGATGGGGCCCTAGAGCTGGTGTGTAGCCCAGGAACATCAACCCCTGAGGCTCTGCCACCTGCCACTCCAGGACCCCTGCCCCCAGCTTCAGAGCTGAGCCACAGGCCTCAGCCTCAGTCCAGCCTAGACCTCAGGAAGGAAGCCTCAGGAAGCACCAGGAGTATGGAGGCAGGAAGGAGGCAGCCATACTGCGTGGGGTCCATAGTGTGGCCCGATGCCACCAAGAGACTGGCCACAGGGCGAGCCAAGACAAACCTGGGCATTCACGAGTACAGCCAGGTCCCTACATTGCAGACTGGGCTCCTGCAGCTGGGTGGGCCTCAGGGTGGACCCCGCTTCAGAGTCGGGCTGCCAAGAGGATGAAGGAGTGGAGTGTGGGGCCAGGGGGGCCTGGGAGCAGCAGGGTCACAGAGACCAGGGCAGCATAGCCAGGTCAGTAGGGACCAGAGGCCTGTGGACCCCACACGTGCTCCCTGGAGCCCCAGCAGGGCTTGGGACCCATCTAGGGCACCTGGACCGCCTTCTGGTCAATGTAGACTCAGGGATCAACGCCCGCCCTCTGCCCTCTGTGCCCACTCTGTGCTGTGTTCCCGGTCCCAGGAGCTGACCTCAGGAGACTCCTGGGCCTGGTACCCACTGTGCCTCTTGGCCTGCTCTCTCTGCTTGGAATGTTCCTGTTGAATGGGCCAGTGCTGGGCGAGGCCCCACTGCCTCCTCCCTTCCTCATCCTCAAGCCCACCTGTCTGTCTGCAGATCCTGCCCAGGAGGTCACTGCCCCGTGCTCAGAGAGTGCAGCCCGGCCTTCTGGTCTCCTCCATTCCACAGGGTCCATGACCACATCTGTGCTGTATCGCCCTGGAGTAGGCTGGACTAGGGTGGGCACAGGTCTTCTCTGGACCTTTCTGTAGCCAACCTCCACCTGGTGTATCCTGCTTGGTCGAGTCAGCTTTGCAGGCAGAAGTTAGCTGAGCAGAGTTGGAGGGAACAGGAAGTGTGAAGTATGGCCACAGTGTGGTCGCTGGGTGTCGCCGTTTCCCCAGAGATCCCTCCCGTGCAGCCCCTGTCAGAGGCTCCTGCCTGCCGAGGGTGGGAACCAGCACAAGCCTTGAGCCTGGTGGTTGCTGACCCCAGGCCCTGATGCTGAGCCTCTGCCCTGCGGCTGCTCAGGGAGTCCTCCAGCTTCCCTGTCTGCTGTAGAAGTGGGTGTCAGGCAGCTGGTTGCCACCAGGGGCCACTGTTCTCTAGGCAGAGGGTCCTGGGATCCTCCAGGAACTAGGATGGGATCTGGGGCCAGCCAGGCACCATGTTAGGGCAGGAGGTTGTGCTGCTCTCTAGGCAGATTGGCCCCTGAAGATCAGTGGGTCTCGGGCTGTTCATCCCTACAGAACCCTAAATGCCAGGTGCTGGGGATCCCACCCTCCGGGTACCAGAGCAGGTGCAGGAAAGGTAGAGACAGGTAACTGGGAGGGACAGACCTGGGGAATACCTCCTTCTGGGGACCTGGGGATACAGGGACTTGGGATGGGAGAGCATCTGGGCCAGGGAGCTCACCCCTGGTGGCCCCCTTCCAGTGGGAGCCGTTGACCTCCCCAGTGTGCAGCCCAGACAGGCCGAGCCCTCCTGCCTCTCCACAGTGGGCCACCTGTGGCCAGGCCCAGTCCCAGGCATTTGTCCTGGAGAATGGCGGATGATAGTAGCATATGCACGTGAGGGCTCAGGTGTTCCAGCACCATCTGAGAGCTCTACCTGCTATTTCCCCAAATGCTCTCCTCACAGAAGTGGGAAGCCAATGGCAGGGGCTTAAATCACCCAGCACTGTGCTCTGACACTGGGAACACTGTAGCAGCGGGCACTGATCTCCTCTCCCTCCCTACCAGCTGCCAGAGAGGAGTCCCGGGTGGACACCTCGTGACCTGAGTACAGAGCTGAGCTGGGAGCAGACAGCTGCAGATGGTGCCCTCCCTTGCCAGCCTCTGTGCCCCAAGGCTGTCCTGGGCACCGTTTATCTCTTCACCCTGGCACTCTGCTGCCACAGGCTGGGGACTTCCATCCCTCTCAGTCCTGCCAGAGGAGCCTGAGATGGAGGTGTGGGCAGGGCCTCTGGAGGCCTCTCTGTGGCTACAGACCCCGCCGTATTGCTGTGTCCTCTGCCAGCGTCTGCATCCTCATCTCCTCACGCCATGGCCCCTGCGTGACGTTCTTTAACCTTGATCACCAGCTCCCATTCTGAGGCCCCGAGAGCCGGGGCTTCTGCAGGACCGTGGCTGAGTCTTGGGTGACAGACTCAGCAGCCACCTTGCTCCCTTGGCAAAGTCTGTGGCAGCATGGCACTGCCCAGCCTGGGCTCCTGGGGCCTGGCCTGGGCTCTGCCTTCTCCCCAGTGAGGCCAGGATGTGACTTTCCAGCCTGGCCACCTTGTGCTCTTGCCTGGTCCTGTGCTCCTCTGGGCCACATTGTCTGTCAAACCCAGGCCAGCGCCTTGGTGCTGGGAGCTTGGACGCCTCTCCCTGTCATTCAGAACTGTTTATCCTCCTCAGAGAAGCTCGGAAATGAATGACTGAGAAGAAACAAGATAAAGAAGAAGCAAAGATGAACAGAGAAAAGCTGGAGAGTTGTCTACTCCCCGACAGTAAGCCAGGGTCTAATCAAGAGTCAACCAGTGGTGCAGCGGTGTGAGCCTGTCATCCCGGCACTCAGGAGGCTGAACCAGGGCAATTTCTGAGAGCTCTAGGCCAGCCTGGGCTGCATAGTGAGACCCTGACTGAGCAAAGTCAGTTTCCTGAGTTTCCTGCAGGGCGTGGGGCAGAACCCAGCCTGACAGGATAAGGTGGGTCTCAGTCACTCAGTTCCTGGTCGGTGTCCACCTGCTGGGGGGTGCAGGTGAGGGTGGGACAGGGCTGGGGGCTGGGGAAGTGCATCTCAGGGCAGGAGCTTTGTGTCCCCTGAGTCTGCCGCTGAAGCCTCCTCCCATCTGCATGCCTTTGGAAGCCCTTGGAGAATGCTTCGGTGCTGTGGAGGGCAGGATGGAGGAGGAAGGAATGAGAGGTTCCAGCCTGGGGTCTCACCTGCAGAGAGGGCGTCCACACTCTGTGAGGATCATTGCCACTGACAAGAGCTGACCTGGGGCAAGAGCTAGCTGCATGTCCGTGTCGCTGTGTAGACCCCAGGGCAGCTCAGTGTTGGGGCGTAAGGGTCTGAGGGAGGGAGGCAGGGCCCCCACCTTGCAGGAGCCACAGTCCTCGTACCCACCTCTGAGGGGAGAGGACACGGCCCCACTGTGGTGCCCTCCCACCTCTCACCAGGAAAATGGTGGAGAAGCTTCCGGGTCCTGGGCCTGAGGGCCTGAAAGAGCTTTGTCGAGCTGCCCAGAGAACCTCTGGGCTTGAGTTCAGTGGGTCTCCTGTTGAAGTTCGAGTGGCAATTCACGTTGATCTGAACTGGCTCTGAGTCCAGCCTACAGGAATGCTTGGTGCATTCGCTCAGTGTCTGTGGAGCCCACAGAACTTCGCTGAGATCTGTGGATGGAGAATGCACAGGGCCACTGCACTCAGGGTGGAAAGGTGTAGCCCCTGGACCAGTGAGTCTAGGGTGGCAAGAGAACCCTCCAGCACCGCCTGCATCACCGTGAGCTCCGCCATGGCTCCACCTTACAAACCAAGTGCATCTGAGAAGGCACACGTGTGGCCAGACGAGGAGCTCCCACCTGTCCTACAAGTGACTCCACTGGAGAGCAGAGGACCCTGGGGACCCCCTGTGTGGGGAAATGGAGGCCTGTGGCCTGATTTATCCATACTGTCACAGTGTCACCTTGGCAGGGAGGCTGGAGCTGCTGGCCCACGTGGTGCTTATCTCCAGGCAGACCAGTGTCACTGCCTGCCCTGCTGGGTGTTGTTGGCAGTGTTGGAGGCTCCCAATCAGCCTGTGGGCTGAGGTGACGCCCTCCTGTGTCGCAACAGCTGGCTTGCCCAGACAGCGTCAGCCGGGTGGCCACCCCCAGGCTTCCTGGCTCACCCCTACCCATCTGCACGCTGTCCCTTCTTGGGGCCCACCTTGCAGTATCTCTCACTTCCCCAGAGGGAAGTCCTGCCAGGATGGGGTGTCCATAAACATACAGTGTGACAACATGAAAGGACATTCAAGGTCTTCTGGAGACTCAGACATTCAAACAACGGGGACAACCAGGAGTGTGGAGGGATCAAGAGGGACAAGCGCCCAGGCAAAGGAGCACCACGGACAATGGTGGTGAAGTCTGTTAGGGCGCCTGTGTGGAGGGGGCATGGGATAGCACAGGAGACCCCAGGAGCTGGCAAAAGACAGGGTTCGGGAAAATGGGATTTTGGCTCAGAGGACTGTGAAGGCAGCAAGGCCCAGAGGGGTATTAGCTGGAGGGGCGCACCAGGCGGGAGGTCCCAGGCCCCCGTGTCACCTGCCAAGGACGCAGTGGAGGCCTGAGGTCAGCAAGGAGTGGAGTAGGTCATGCAGACCTGGTGGGACGAGGACCTCACTCTGGAGGCTGGGGGTATGTGTTATGTGGAGCTGGGGAGCAGGGCTGGGGAGACTCGGGGCCAGCCCGTGGTGGCTGCTACCTCACTGGCCACAGAAGGACCCTGGGGCTTTTGGGGGGCCTGGAGCAGTGGCCCCAGCAGGAGGCAGCCACCCCTGAGCCCAGAAGGAGATAAGCACATGGCTGGATGGTACACGTGGGCTGCAGAGGCCACAGCCCCACGCCCACCCAGGCAGGCTGCTGGCCTGAGGCCAGGCTCCTGGACTCGGGCAGCTTGGCATCTGTGGTTCTTCCTGCCCGTGTCCCTAGGTGTTTGGCAGGTAAACTCTAGGCTCAGGGCCCTCGGGCACAGAGGAACCCGGGAGACGCATCCTCCCAAAGGTTTGGAGCCCAGTGTGTCCCAAGGAGCGCATGGTGCGTGTGGCAGTGTGTGTGTCAGTATGTTAGTGCAAGCATGAATGCACGTGTGTGAGTGATGATGTGAGTGCAACAGCTCTGTAAGTATGCGCTAGTGTGAGCTACTGTGTGCGAGCGAGTGTGCGCGTGACTGAGTCTGCAAATGAGACCCTTGGTTTGCATGTGAGTGGGATGCCCATACACACAACGCGCGTGCGCTGGCTCCAGGCAGTCCTCCGGCTCCACCACAGCCAGCCACCTGCACACCCCAGTGCCTGGCCTGCCACACCCGGCCGCACCTTATTACTGTATAGAAAGTCTCATTGGAACCCGGCCACGCCCACTGCCCCAGCTCCCAGACTGCGCCAGCCGCCACACAATTGCTCTCTGACCCTCTGTAACCAGCTTTCTGCTCCCTGACTAGCCAGGAGCCACTTGCCTGGGAGCCCTAGGGCTGTGGGGACCAATCTGCCCCTCCAGGCCTGGTGCCTCTTTGGACTCGGAGCCCCTGCCATCGAGGGCTGTCCTCCTGGGCTGCTGGTCTTGACAGCAGGACAAACATTGATAAAGGTTCGAGTAACAATGACAGGGGCATGAGACGGCACAGCAGAAGCTCATCGATCAGCCTCACCTCTGTGACCAGCGCAGGGCCAGCTGGGAAGTGTTCCGGGTGCTGGCCAAGGCCAGTCCTGCCCTGGGGCCCCAGCTGTCATTCTGGGCGTGGACCATGGCCTCACACCAGCTGCGTGTGGCCCCACCAGAGGCCCTGCTCAAGCCACTCTCCGTTCCCAACCGGCTGCTCCTGGGTGCTGGCCCCTCCAACATGGCTCCCCGTGTCCAGGCAGCTGGCAGGCTGCAGGTGATCGGTGTCATGCACAAGGAGATGTTCCAGGTAGCCAGCTGCTGCCTGGGGGTGGGGGGTTCAGTGTGAGCCACCTTCCTGCCCACACAGGACATGGCAGAGCAGTAGTGTAAACTGTGTGTCCCCCACCACCCCAGGTCATGGATGAGATCAAGCAGGGCATCCAGTATGTCTTCCAGACCAGGAACCCCCTCACGCTGGCCGTCAGTGGTCCAGGACACTGTGCCCTGGAGACAGCCCTGATGAACCTCCTGGAGCCTGGGGACTCCTTCCTGGTCGGGGCCAACGGCGTGTGGGGGCTGCGGGCTGTGGACATCGGGGAGCGAATCGGTAAGAGTAAGGCAAGAGAGCAGGCAGGGGTGGCCCTGGCTTTGCTGGTCCAGCGGCACTTGTCCTACAGCAGTGGACCCTGGTGGCAGCCGTGCAGCGGGCCCCTTGGTCCTCTAGGTTTGGCAATGGCTGTGGACAGACCATAGTCTCCTGGTCTGACCCCCTGCAGCTCTTGCGGTCCCCAGGTGTCGCTCTGCTCTGTGACAGGATGGGGTTTCAGGTCCGGATTCTCCCCAAGTCTCAGAAATAGCCTTCTTCCTGGGCTTGGGACAGCCCTGAGGTGTGGCACAAGGGACAGCTGCCTTCCTTGGCCATGAGGAGCAGGAGTGGGCCACACTCCTGGCACCCCAAGAAGGACCTGGACAGCCCAAAAGGGTCCTGGCTGCTCCCAGTCCCTGCCAGTCCACATATTCTGCGTCCCAGGGGAGCCAGTGTTGGGCCGCAGCACAAACCAGAGTTGGACTAGCCCAGCCGTCCCCGCAGCCAGCCTGGATTCTCCCTGAGCTGGGGTGGCCCCAGGTGCATGCCCTGCCCGGACTCTGTCAGGCGGCCACAGGACACAGTGCTCTGAGAGAGGGCGGGCAGGGCCTGATCCCGGCACCACCCTCAGCCGCCACTCATGCCTATCCAGGGCTCCAGATCCTGGGTTCCCTGTGAGTGGCTGTGGGCGTGGGGCACCCTCAGGCTGACGTGAGATGCTCGCTAATCAGCAAGGGGCTGTGCAGCCCCAGAGGCACGGCTCACGGGGCCTGAGCACATTCTGCCCAGGTGCCAGGGTGGCATCCCTGCCACGGGGTTGCTCACTGCTGCTCCCATGGCCCTGCAGGAGCTCGCGTGCACCCCATGACCAAGGAGCCTGGCAGCCACTACACGCTGCAGGAGGTGGAGGAGGTACAGGGTGTGGTGACTGGGCCGGGCATCAGGGCCAAGGGGCTGGGGTGGTGGCTGGCCTTCAGCCCTCTCTAGTGACAGGGACCAGCCACAAGAGGTACTCACACACTTGAGAACAGGTGGGAAGCCTGGTGCTGTCTGTTGGGGAAACTGAGCCAGGACAGTCCTGTGGCAAGGCCAGCGGGCTAGAGGCAGGGCGGGAGTCTGCAGAGCAGGAGGCAGGCATGTGGCACTGTGGACCTGGTGGTGGCTCACACGTGGGCAGCGGCTGGGGCCTGATTTCCTGTTTGCCCAGATCACCCGCTCCAGTGGGGATCGTTCTGTCTACTGCACCCCCTCTGCCCTCAGGGCCTTGCCCGCCACCAGCCAGTGCTGCTGTTCCTGACCCACGGGGAGTCCTCCACGGGGGTACTGCAGCCCCTGGATGGCTACGGGGAGCTGTGCCACAGGTGGGCCATCCTGAGCCTGGTGGGGTGCTTTGGATGCTGGCAGTGCCTCCTGTGCAGGGCAGCAGGCAGCCTGGTCAGGCCCCTGCCCTACCCACATGCCTCTTGGACCTCCATAGTCCATGTGCACAGAATCCAGTGGGTTTGTCCCACAGAGGATGACCCAGGGGTGTGAACGGGGTCTGCTCACGGCCTGCACCCAGCCACTGTCCCCTCCCACCTATAGCCTCCCTGTCTCATCTGCCTGAGTAAAACTCATGACCCTAAGCTGGCTCAACCCTTCCAACTGCCACCATGGCTGGCACAGGACACGTGTCCCCAAAAGCCCAGGCAGAGAGGTGGCCTTGTAGCTGCTGGGGTCCAGCTCTGTCCTCTCCACTGGACCTGACACTGAGCAGCAGAGATGGGGAGCCATCAGCAGGCTGCACCCCCACATTGTCCCTGGGTTCCTGGGGGATCCTCTGCCCTGGCTGCCTCTGAGGCAGCCCGTGGGGATCTTCAGGGCACCAGCCTGTGTCCTGAGCCCCTTGTAGCCCTTGCAGAAGCCTTCCCGGCTTCATCCACTGCCCTCTGCCCACCCCCAGGTACCAGTGCCTGCTGCTGGTGGACGCCGTGGCATCTCTAGGTGGGGTCCCCATCTACATGGACCAGCAAGGTGCGTACCCAAAGCCTGCCGCAGCCTCTCTGGCTCAGGCCGTCTCTACAGCCAGCCCCTTGCTGGGTGTACATAGTTATTTTCCATCACTGTAACTAAATGCCTGAGGCTGCGTGAACCAGTGGCCCTGTCACACACCTCGAGGGTCACCTGTTCCAGGGCCCCCAATATAGGAGCAATGGAGACACTGATGCACTGGGATGGGATCACTCTGGGGAGGTGCTGGGGAGGGGCTCTGTCCACCATGTTCAGGGCTATTAGCACTGTCCTCGGGTGCTAGACACTGCCTGGGAGGGGGATGCTTGTTCAGAGGCTCTGCTAAGCCAGAGATTTGAACTCAGGACCTCCTCGGCTCCTCATCCTGTCTTACTGCATGACACTGGGTTGGGCTGGGCTGGGCCAAAGCCAGCCAGAGCCTGTGGTTCTCCAGGCATCGATGTCCTGTACTCCGGCTCCCAGAAGGTCCTCAACAGCCCTCCAGGCACCGCCCTCCTCTCCTTCAGCAACAGGGCCAAGTGAGTGACCTGCAGGTCCCCCTTGGTCCAGCCTGGTCCAGTGGAGGCTGTGGTCTGACAGGAGCAGCCCACTCCGTACTGCGCCTGGCCAGCAACCACCTCCCGGCCTGGTCAGGGTCAAAAGCAGTTGGGGATGGGCTCAGCAGGCTGCAACCAGGCCACAGGGATGTCCATGCTCCTAGGGACTTGAGGTGAGACCAGGAACCTGCACAGGACACCAGGGAACAGGTCTCTTGGGACTGAGGGGCTTTGGGAAGAAGGGTCCAACCCAGATGTGGGGAGCCCACTGCACATGCCCTGCAGTCCACTTGCCCAGGGCGGCATCAGGGCTAGGGGTGCACAGAAGAGAGCAGGGCCCAGGGGCGGCAGCTGTGAGGGTCCATCGGTACCAGGCTCAAGCCACAATTACCCTCCTCTACATAGGTTGGGGCTACCAGTGCAGCAGACCCTCGGGTCTTTGAACCAACAGTTACCCTCAGTGACAGTGTGGGAAGGGGCAGGGAGAACAGGAGGCCTACCTTCTTGGGCCCACAGGGTCTCCCAGGCAGGTACAGGCGGATGGGCCCCAGCCATGTCTGGGACACAAGGCAGTCACGGGCGTCTCCCACCAGGCACAAGGTCTACACACGCAAGACGAAGCCTGTCTCCTTCTTCATGGACGTTACGCTACTGGCGAACTACTGGGGCTGTGATGACAAGCCTAGGATGTGAGGGCTGGCAGAGCCGAGGCTGGGCCCTGGGGCGGGGGGGGGGGGGGGGGGGGGGCGCAGGCCAATACCTTTAGCCCCAGGCCATCTTGGCGTCCTATGCTCGGCCTTGAACCCCTGGCTTCCCCATGCTCATTCGAGGGCCCTGGGTCTCCCCACCATGGAGGCCCCATCAACCTTTCCATGAGCCCCAGGTGTTCAGGTCCTGCCTACCACATCTTCCCTTCCCAAGCCTCAGTTTACCCTCTCAGAAGGAGAGGGGAACCCCTGGCTCCGTCAGCCATCTTGGCCACAACTGCCTGTGTCACACCCAACGCAGGGTGTGCTAGGCCTCTGTGAGGAGGTGGCAGCCACCTTTGGGTCCCTCCCATCCTGCTGTCCTGCTGCCCTGCTGCCCTGCTGCCCTCCCCACAGAGCCATGGCCCTGCCAGCTCCAGGTTGGTGCCAGGAAGGGGCTACCACTGTGGACTGGCACCAGGTGTGGGCATGAGCTTCCCCTCCCACCACCCACAGGTATCATCACACTATACCCATCTCCAGCCTGTACAGCCTGAGGGAGAGCCTGGCACTCATGGCGGAGGAGGTGAGTGGAGGGCAAGTGTGGCACACGCAAGCACCAGAGGCCTCTGTGCTGTCCTGCCACCATTCCAGAGGGGGACCTGGGGTGGGACAGAGATGAGGGCACTTCCTGAGAGGGCCGATGGGCTGTGGCTGGGCTCGCTGTGTGCCATGGTGCAGCCCACTGGGAGCACAGGGCCATGGCCAGAGGAAACAGGCATGGGTAGAGGACCAAGGCAGGCATGACTCACAGGGAACCTGAGCCGCTGGGGAGAGGGAGCCAGGCACCACCGTCAGGTGCCAAGATCAGGGCAACAGGGCTGGCAGAACTGGCTGGTGAGACCCGGGCAGCCCACAGTCACTGCGCATCGGGTGAGCGCCTCTGGCCTCGTTGTGACAGGGCAAGCCTGTGGGTGCTGCAGGGCCAGTGCGGGGTCAGCACTGATGTCCCACTGGCTTTCCACAGGTGTCTCACACAACCGGTTGTTGGCCAACACCGCCTAAGGCCACCTCCCAAGCCTGCTGCTCCTCCAGGAGCGCCAAGCACATGTGTGCATGGCAGGGTGGGAGTCAGTCCTGGAGTATGTGTGGCTTCCTGGGTGGCCAGGGCCACGTGCAGGAAGCTGGGTGTGACCAGGGTGGCTTTGTCGAGGGCCGAGTCACTGTCAGCCGTGAGGCATCTTCAGGACACAGGACAGGAAGGACTCTAAAGTACTGCCTATTTTCCTCTGGGTCCTGATGTCCCAAGAGGGGCCATGGACAGCCATTGGCCCAGAGGCTAGAAGAGACTTGGAAGTGTCCCCGGCTGTGACCACTGTTTCCTTCCCAGGTCCTCCCTTCAAGCTGCTGCACAAGGCAGGGCGAGACAGGGTGTCCATGCCCTGGCTGTCATCCATACCATGCATTTGTCCCTGAGGACCAAGGGCAGGGCTATACTAGGAAGAGAAGAGGCGAGAAGGGAAGGGTTGTGAGGAGGTGCAGGTCCCTCGGGCTCCAGTAGATTCTGACCATGGAGTTCATTGAGCTGAAAGGCAGGAGTAACCAGTGGACAGCAGCCACTGATAGGCGAGGCAAGGCCTAAGGCTGCTGAGGGGCTGGGTTGGCAGGGGTCAGGGAGGAGGAGCTCCTCAAGGCTATGGGAGCCAGGACTGGAAAGACCACCCTGGTGGGAAGAGCAAGCCTGCCCTGACCACTCCCGGCCCTCCCTGGACTCTGCCTCCCACAGTGTCCTGACCTCCCACAGGCCCGTGCCTGCCTCTCTCCCTGCTGGGCCCAAACTGTGCCCCTGCCCTACGCAGGGTAGCTCTAGGCCTGCCACGGCCTGAATGTGGTCTCCCGTGGTTTGCAGCTGCCGCAGGCAGACCACTCAGCATTCCCTCTCCCCACAGGGCCTGGAGCGTAGCTGGCGGCGGCACCGTGAGGCCATGGCATACCTGCATGGACGTCTGCAGGACCTGGGCTTGCAGCTCTTTGTGAGGGACCAGGTGATGAGGGCAAGGTGCTGAGGGACAGGTCCGTAGCACAGCAATGGCAGGGATGGATGGCATTCCTGGCCAGAGCCACCCTCGAGACAGTGTACCCAATATGGGTGGCCACGTGTCCTGAGGGGGAGTAACCTGCCCCAGGAAGGGACTGTAAACCTTTAGGAACACCCTCCCGCACCCCATCCTGGAGCTGTGTGGCTGCCCCACTCTCCGTGGCAGTCAGGGTGGGGCTGGTGGCCCGGTTGAGCGACACTGTGAAGGACAGGCAGGGTATGTGGCACATGTGGCTGAGCAGCACACTTCCCACAGGCCACCCGTCTGCCCACGGTTACCACAGTGGTGGTGCCCTCTGGCTACAACTGGAGGGACATCGTGGACTACATCATGGACTCCTTCAGCATCGAGATCATGGGTGGCCTGGGCCCCTCTGCGGGGAAGGTGAGGGGCCCTGTGCTGCCAAGGCCCTGGGGCCTGAGCACTGACCCCCTCCTCCCCGAGGCCCATGTGCCCCATCCACAAGTGGGCATTGAGGGCCCAGTACAGCAGGGCTACCCTGGGGACAGCCCTCTCCAACAGCCTTTCCCACACACTTGAGACATTCTTCCTCCAGTCCCCATGGGCTCTGGGAAGCCTCAGGCCTGGTCCAGCAGCCTCAGACTGGTCCAGTATGGCTGCCAGGCCAGCCATACTGAGGGAACTTCAGTGACCACTGTGCCACGGGGGTGGGGGTGTGGCTCTGGTCTGGGCTCCTGGCTCCCCAACACCTGCCCACCTGCACCCACCAGGTGCTGCGGATTGGCCTGCTGGGCTACAACGCCAGCCGGGAGAATGTGGACCGCCTGACTGAGGCCCTGAAGGAGGCCCTGCAACGCTGCCCCCGCAACAAGCTGTGATGCTGCCCCTGAGCCCCCCGGCCTGGGGTACAGAGGCACCAGCAGGCTGCATGGCCCCGAGCCTGAGGCCAGGAGAGCTCTAGGTGACCTTTCTCCCTCCAACAGGACCTCTGGAGGAGAACTCACTGTGTTTTCCACAGAGCCGCTGACCCCGTGGCCATTCACCTCTGAGAGTGTTCAATAAAGCACTGGCCAGCATCTCTGCTGTGGAACAGTCTGGCAGGGCACCCCTCTGCCCTTGGCACCCCGGTCTGGCTGGAGGGAAGCCCATGTCCTGGAGCTTGTAGGCAGATCCTCTTGGGCTGGGGCTGGGGCTGGGGCTGTCCCCCACCTTCCCCACATGTCCCACTTGTGACACACCCTCATGGGGGCCCTCGTGTGAGCCCTTAGGACACACACTCACATGGACATGGCCTTGAGCCCTCCGCTGTAAGGATCGTTGGTCTCAGTGAGATCCATTGTACCCGGGGAGAAACGGCAGCAGGAGTGAGGAGAAGATGGACAAGAACGTAAGAGATGGGTTAGCTGGTAGCCCGTTTGCCTGGTTGGCAGGACGACCCCCTGAACAACAGTATGAATGTTTATTTTTACCTTTGCAAACTTGGTAACATGTGACACAAGGTTGCCTAGCAACTAATAGCCAGCATTAACCAGTCAGGATGTTTATCTGAGGACCGAGGTGGCTTGTCTGCTTTAGGCTCTGAGGCCCAGTCCTGCTCTCACACGTTTGACCGATTTCTACTTCCATGGCTCCCAGCACTCAGCCAGGCCTCTGGCCCTGCCCTCACTTGAGGGAAGTTGCTGAGCACTGCCTCGTTCCAGCCAGGAACCCAGGTCCTCTGGTCCCCAGAACCCTCAGGAGGAAGGCAGGACAGGGCCTCCCCTTGGTCAAGGCAAGTTTCCTCTGAAGATGGAACTGTCCCTAATGAGGTAGGGGTCAAGCCCTGGGCAGACAGAGGCCACTTGTGGCCCTGTGGTGCTCACTGTGACCAGAAGACCCAACCCTGAGGGCCACAAGGACAGCTGGGAGCTGGGCAAATGGTCAGGGTTTCTGGAGGGCCGGGTGAGCCCTGTGGCCCTGAGCGCATATGCGGCTGCGCTGCGTTTTGGCTTGTGCATTTGTCCAGAGCTGGCCTCTACCGGCAGGTGCAGAGACGGAACGCAAGCCCGTCCCCTCCTCTGTGTGTTCTCAGCTGAAAGTGCACTTTGGCTTCCGTGTCTCCTGCGCTGAGAGGCCAGGCGGTTCTCTGGGGCTCTGCCCTGCTGAGCACCCCCGCATGAGCTTTGTGGGTGTACTGTGTGTTCTCCCTAGATTTGGCTGTTCCCTCGGTGTCTTTGAGTCCCAAGCCTGCTGTGGGGCCGGCATGACCCCATCTGGGGTGGCAGGCCGTTGGGGTACAGAGGGGTCTACTGGGAACAGGACTCTAAGGACTCGAGACCAGAGGGTTGCACAGTCTGGTGTCCCAGTAATAACAGGGTGCAGGACTTGGGGTGGAAGCACCGCCCCACTTTGCAAGCCCCTCCAAGACCCAAGCCACCGCTGGCGCTCCTTTTTCTTCCCAGTCAGGCTCATGTGCATCTGGCGCTGGCACTGGTGCTGGTGCCAGCCTTGCCTGTGCCCTTCCTGTTCAGACTTCGCCCTGGTCTGCTCTTACCCTAGCGACGTGCTGCTTCCTCTTTTCCAATACCGATGCTTTTCTCTCTTTTCTCACCACACTGGCGGTCGAGGGCCACGAAGGCAGTGCTGAGCCGAAGCAGTTGGGGGGACTGCGTCGGCCCAGAGGAGACAGGCACTAGTTCCTGATAGGTTCTGGCCCTAGCATGAATTGCTAAAATCACCGTGATGCTCACCTAATATGGCTGATGCCCTGCAAACAAAGGCCTACGCTCCCAAGACCACCTCCCTTCTTCTCCAACTCAGGCCAAGACTGGAAAAGGCCATAAAAGCATCAGCCTCCCTTTGTTCCAATGGAGAGAGAATTCCTTGACCTCCCCAAATTCTCTCCACGTCCTCAAAGAAAATAAAGTCCCTTTCTCTTCTTCCTTCTGCCTGTTTCTCTGCTGTGCTGATCACCTGAAAACACCTCTCATTTCCCAGTCAAGTTTCTCTAGAATAGAGACTTCCTTCCTTCCCTCAGGTTTTATGGCACTGGGAATCGAAGTCAGGGCCTTGCACTTACCGGGCAGGCACTTGTGCCGCTGAGCTATATCCCTTCTCTCAAGTGTTTGATAGAAGCCTAGGAGTTTTCTCTTTTTTTTGACAGAAACAATTACTTAAAGCCAAGTGTGTCGGTGCGCATCTGTGATCCCAACACTTTGGAGGTGTTCGGATCTCGGCGAGTTCGAGACCAGCCTGAGTTGTATAGTGAGTTCAAGGCCAGCCTGCACTATAAAGCAAGACCCTGTCTCAAAAGCTTTTTAAAAATTAAAAAGAAACAGGATTTTTTAATGAGCCCACAATTTTTAATAGGTGTACCTTTCACCTTCCTCCTCGTGTTTTCATTTGTGTTCCCCGGGGTGCGCTCATCTCTCGTGGAGGCTGTTGGTGCTGTGGGCACAGCCCACGGTGCTCCTGCACTGTCCTCTCCAACCTGGGATCTCCAGTGACTTTCTTCTCCCCTCGTGGCACACAGTGGCTTCTCCCCTGTCCTCTGCCCCCTAACCAGGCATGCTGGGGCGTGGCTTGAGTGGGTTGTCTCAGGAAGCCAGTGCTCACCGGCATTGCTTCTTTCTATGATCTGCTCTGTCTTGAATGTTGCTCTAATTTTATTCCCCTTTATTTGGCTTATTTTGGTTTTGATTTGTTCCTTTTGATTTGGCGCATGCCTGTAATCCCAGCACTTGGGAGGCTGAGGCTGGAGGATCAGTGTGAGTTCGAGACCAGCCTGGGCTGCAAAAGTAAGCTCAAGGCAGCGTGAAATGCATAGCGAGACCCTGTCTCAAAGAGACAAAAAAAAAAAAAAAAAGAAAAAAAAAAGTTTTATTCTGAGACAAGGCATAAGTCTCTCTGTCACTAAATTGCCCAGGCTATCTTGAACTTGAGAGCCTCCTACCTCAGCCTCCCAGAGAGCTGGGATTACAGGGATGTATCACCATTCCCAGCTTTGAGAAAACTAAATTCAAATATCTCTCATTTCTAAATGAATGTTTGTACCTAAAAGATGTCCTCTGAGCACTGCCTTTGCTGTATCTCTTGAGTGTTGATAGGTAGTATTTTTATTATCCCTCTAGTAAAAATATTTCATTTATTTCATTGTTTGCTTGTGGGTTCTTTTCTGAACCATGGATTATTTAGGCTTGTGCTGTTTCCAAATGTCTGGGGGACAGTCTAAATATCTTAGTGTTTTTATTTCTAATTTGTGTCTACAGAGGTCAGAGACCACATTGTAGATGTGCTCAGCTCTGGGTCAGAGTACTTAGTGGGCCGGTGACATCTTGCTCCTCACCCTGTGGCCTTTGCCACCAGCACACCCTCTGCCATGGCTGCGGCAGGACCAGGCAGAAAGTGTCCCTCGCCTCCTGTATCTTGGACACCTACGAGGCTGTCTTTTCCCATCTGCACTTCCTCTCGGTGCCTGCTTCTCCCTGAACTCTAGCCATGGCCCCGAGCTCTGTGGCTCACCCATGGGGTGGCTCTGTCTCACATGTGGAGCAGCCTCGGTTTCCACGACAGTCTCCAGGGGCCTGTGTGTCCTCGCCCACCACTTGTCTGCACACATGATTGTGGGGGACAGTTTCTGCGCATGGGACCCCCGAGCAGCTCTGTGTCTTATGAAGGTCACGGTGGGCGCACCACAGAGTGAGCCACTGCAGGCCAGACGCAGGCTCCAGCCTCCTCTCTGGTCCTCGAGAAGCCCCACGGCCATGTGTGTGTGCGGAGCGTGTGGCACGGTCCCCACTGGGGATGACAGGGAGGCCCTGGCCGCCCTTTCCCCTACATGCTGGCCTGATCCCAGCAGTCCCTGCCCGTGGCCCCAGGTCTGAAGGCTGCACTGCCACTGCCCCCCATGAGTGCACTCCCCGAAACACTGAATCGCAAGGGCAGCAGAGGACACGGTGCTGGGTCCCAGCCGGGGCTCTGCCCTGCAAATCCTGGTACTTGCTGGTGCTGCTTTCTGGACACAACCTCACCCCTGCCAGGGACCATACCTCTTGGGCCTTGGTGCCAGGCAGGGCTTTTCCAGGGCTGCACTATTGCATGGGTTCTTTGTGGCATGGCTGGCATCATGATTTCATCTCCCATGGCCCTCATCAGACCCAGAAATCTTGGCCCAGCTCACAGAGGACCCCTGTTGGCCCCAAATTGACTGGGAAACTCAAAGGGAAGTGCAGGCATGTCCTAAGCATAGCAGCCACATGCTCCAGATCGGGGGTGGGGTGGGGGTGGGGGGCTGTGTGGGGTGGAAGGTCTTGGCTGGAGCGGGCACTGAGAGCCTGAGGCTTCCACTGTCAAGCAGATACTGCAAGCAGCAGGAGGCAGCTCCCATTCCCAGGAGGAGTCAAGAATGGACAGCATTAACAGCTGCCAGCTACTGATGCCAGCCAGGTAGTGAATGCACTGCAGAAGGCCAAGAGGAGGAGACCCGGGCCGTGCTACTGGAGCAGGAGGGGAGCACGGAGCAGACAGCCTAGACCCTGGACACCCAGCGTGGAGATGACCCTGCCAGGCCCTGTTCTTCCACTGCTCACTTTCTTTAGCCATGGGTTCTTTCTGCTGCTCTTCTCGGAAAGTCCTGGGAGAGCCAACCTGGGATCCCTGCGGGCAGCAGTGACATGAGAAGCCCCACTGTCCTGTGTCACCTACTCAGGACTCAGCTAGTGCTCGGGTGTGTCTGACCTGTGTCCTCCACAGTCGCCTGGCTTTTGCTAGTCCTTCCCGGTGAGTCTATCTTGAGTAGGAACATGTGGCTCCTTCCTATTCCAGGTGCATTAGCCTAAGTCCTTCTGGCTGTGGTGTCTACCCCTGCCTTTTTCTAGGCAGAGCACCCCGACTCACAGCACTCACAGGCCCTGGCCGCTGGGTCCACTGCAGAGCAGATTGGGACCTGATCCTGCCCTCTGCATGCCTCCTTCCTACGGAGGGCACCAAGCTGCTTTGTACCCCTTGTGGGTGTCAGCTCTGGCCTGGCACTCTTGGTTTTGTCAGCCATTGGCCCTGAGAATGTGAGTAGGGGACTGTGTGGCCCAATCTGGCCATGGGACCCCAGGGCTGGCTGTGGCTCAGACACCAAAGGGTAAATAGAATGGAGAAGGCAGGGGTCCCGGGCTGAGGTGGGCGTGGGAGGCGGCTCACAGGGGTGGGGGTGAGAGGGCAGCAGGAGCAGACAGGGAAGGGGTCTGCATCTGACACCAGGAGAGGACACCCAGCCTCCCAGGGGCACGTCCGCCATGGCAAGCAGAAATGGCAGGGCCAGTGAGGACAGATGGCTCAGGGCTGGCAGTAGGAGCCATGGGGTCCCTCTGCTGGCTTTGCTTCCTCTGCAAACCAGGAACTGGGGACCCCCAGGCAGGGGTCATTCTCAGAGCACACAGGGGGTTGGAATCATCCCACGCACATCAGCTTCCCGCTGGAGGTCTCCGTGTTTCCTCTAGGAGACCCAGCGCAGGGCCTCTCCCTGTGCATCGGCGACTTGTCAGCTTGCACAGGGACCACAGCCCATGTTTAATCACTGAGGAACGGCCTTGCACAGAGCAGCCGAGCTCTCCAGCGAGGCCCAGTTTCCCTGCCAGTATCTTACAGGGGCCACCCAGCTCCTGGCAAGTCCACAGCTGGAGGTTGTGGCCACTGCCGCTGAGGCCTCCGCTGTCCAGCACACTCAGATCGTCCCCACAGTGCCCTGGCACCTGGTGGCATCCCAGGCCCAGCCCACTCCCCATGTTCAGGAGAAGCCCAGCCTCCGCAGCTCAGCCATCCACACTGTCCAGGCTCCGGGTTTTCCGGAACACGCGCTGCATGGCTGCGACTCGGTTCTCGTCCTGAATGGTAAAGACCTGGAACTGAAGGCAGGAGGGCGAGGTCACAGGCACTGGCCACACAGGCCCTCCCCTTGCCTGGGCTTCTGCCTGGGGGCTTGATCTGGGATCCTCACGCATGGGGGCCATGCCTGGGTCTGACAGCGAGCCCCGCTATGGTTGGGATCGGAAGCACCCCTTTTAGGGAGGCGACAGGAGCCTGGCGCTCATCTGCCTTGCTCCGGGGAGCCAGGCCTGGTGGAAAGTGGGGTCGCAGCAGGGCACGGTAGGGTTCATCTCCATCCCTTCCTGCCCTCTCTGCTTCTTGGCTACTATGACATGAGCAGCTTCCTCCACCCAGGCCCTTCCTGCCTTGGTGGCCACTGGCAGTAGGTGACGGTGAGCCAAAGTGGGCTCTGGGGTGAGGGGCAGCAGGCCAAGCGATTGGCACTCCTGGAAAGCAGGCCCAAGGACAGAGGTCTTGGGGGCAGTGAGTGAGCGGAAATGGGCCCCCGGAGGCCCAGAAAGGCCGCATCCCAAAGGGATCGGGCCTGAGTGAGCTGGGGCCCTGCATTCGCCGTGTGAGGGCCTAGGCAGAGCGCATGCCGCCCTGGCAGCCAGAGAGCAGCCCTGGACCAGGGGCCACCCCACACCTGCTGACCCCGGCCTTCAAGCTGTCCTCCCACTATGTCCCTGCCTCGTGTGATCCTGGATCGGCATGGCCTCCGGGCAGCTTCCCACCTTGTCCAGCAAGACATCAAAGTAGGCGGTGGTCCAGTAGGCAGGGTCACTGGCTGGCAGCTGCAGGAGTGCCTTGACCCCATGGCCCACACGTGGGGGGGCACTGCGTCCCAAGTGGGTGGCGTGGATGCGCAGGGCAGCTTCCGGCTGGCGGGCAAAGCCTTCTGCGTGCTGGTAGATGGCGCTGAGGTCCAGGCCAGCACCCTGCAGCAGGTCGCGCCCCGCGTGGAGGAAGGGCGGCAGCATCCTGGAAGCCAGGCAGCAGAGCAGCACCACCAGCACCCTGTACACGGCGCCCTGCAGTTCCGCCCAGTCCTCGGGTGCCGGGAAGAGCGCGCAGGCCCACAGCAGTGCAGTCTGCAGAAGGTGGCAGCACTGGGCCTGGTGCAGGGCCCCACCCACTCCCATGCCTGCTAGTGCCTCTGAGCCTGGGCCAGGCCCCGCCCCACCCACTGTTCCCGCCCAGCAGCTCTGGGACCCCCACCCCCTCTCTGGTCCTTTGTCCCCACAGGGTCGCTTCTTCCTCCTCTCACCCTATGCTGGACCTCAGATCCTGAGGGAGGCCCACTGGGCTTCCCTGTTGCCCTTTTGTGGAGCTCCTACTCATCCTCTGTGTCCCTGTCAAAAGAGCTCATCCCCGTGGCATCAGGGCAGTGCATCCAATTGGTCTGGGGGATAGGGCTCTGGGCAGAGCCATGGCTGAGGACAGGTCGGCCACCTCCTCTCAACACCTGCCAGCACAAGCCCCTCTGTCCATAGGGCACACTCTAGGCAGGGGCCCGGCAGTGCCCCACAGCCCACTGCCTGCCAGCTCTGTGCCTGGGCCCTGCCACTCCTGTGTTGATTTCACCCTTGTGGCACCCACCGTACCCTACCCAGCACCCAGGCCAGGCCCAGCTCTATGCAGCCCACCCTGAGGTCTGACCCAATAGCATCCCCGTGTCAGCAAGGTCTCAAAGGTCCCTGACCCAGGAAGGGACACACTCAGGTGCCCTGCCTTGCTGCCAGGGCCACAGGTGCAGGCAGCCAAGGCAGAGCTGGGCGGCCACCACCTTTTCTCACCTACCTTTAGGTGGTCGAAGGTCAGTCCAGGTTGCCGGCCACCGTCCCTCCAGTGCTCATGGTTGACCCGGTCAAGGAGGGAGAGGCTGTCCAGGTGGTGGCCCCGGAAGACACCCAGTTCCCCGAGCAGCCGGGTGAGCAGGTAGCCTGTGCAGGTCCTGGAAGTCAGAGCAGTAAGTTCTGAGTTCCTCACAGCCTGCAGACCCTGTCTTCCTAAGAGAAGTCTGCACCCCACGGCGAGGGTAGGGCTGGGAAGCCTCAGAGCATGCGTACAAGCACCTGTCCTGCACAGACACCCATCGAGAAGGGCATGGGACAGGGGAGCTCTGGGCAGTCCCTTTGGTAGACAGGCAGGTCCTTGGCCCCACCCTGCTCAGGGAGAGGCCTCACAGGCCCCAGCTGGCAGGAGCTTCGGCTGTACCAGGGCTTCTAGGAAGACTAAGAGACCTCTGAGGCCAACGGGGACAGCAGCAGGCTCAGGGTCCCAGCTGTGCCTGCAGCTGTGGGCGTTTCCCACCAGAAGTGCCCGAGGAGCACCCCCACCTGGGCTGCACCTGCGCTGCCATGCCTGCCTGTCGCCCACCCCAGTGCTCAAGAGGCCCTCTTGATCATGTGCTTGGCCTTCCGTGGCAGGCAGGTGGGCACTCAGCAAGCCTGGCCGCTGCTCTGCCCTGCAGCTGCAATGGGCAGGGGTCCCCTAAGGACGCCACTGAGCCACCAGAAGGGACCCAGGTGGCTTACAGGTGTCACCCCTTACAGAAGGAGCTGATGGAGAAGGCTGTTCCTCTCCAGGCTGTGTTCAGCTGGGCAGCCACGTAGCCCATCACCCGCCTTCATCTGTGTCCAATCTGGATGGGGCTTTGTCTCTGGGGGGCCCAGCCACTGCTCCCACCCCAGACACTGACAGAGACACAGGTGACCCTCCTGAGCCTGTAGGTCCCTGAGGACAGAGGTCAGGGACTCAAGGAGACACCACTAGAGGCAAGCATCAGGGCTATCTGTAGCCAAACAGGTTGGGATACCCCGGGAATGGGGCACAGCCATGAAGGGCAGCCCTGGCAGATAAGCAAGCCTCACATCTGCCTTGGGGGACCCTTGGCACATGATACTGGGCTGGATGAAGAGGGTCCCACCCAGTCGCCCTCAGGTCTTGGACCCGCCTGGCCCCCATGGTCCTGCCCCACCCTGTCTAGGAGAGAACTTCACTACAGCTGCCCGCAGGGTGCCTAGTGTCCTGCCGGAGGGAGCCGCAGGGACCTCGACGTCCCCTGAGGTGCCGACCACTTTGTGAGACACAGGGGCACTGGGCAGCGGTGGGCAAGGTCCTGCAGGTGCTCTGCCTGAGGTGGGGAAACCTGGGTGGCGGCCCTTTCTCACCTATTCCCCAGCAACCTGTGCCCTGGGAAAGTATCTACCATACCTCCAGTGCTGGGTGCTGGCAGGCACCAGGTCCTCCCCGTGGCTGACAATCCTCTTCAGGGTGCCCTCCGGGAACCCGGGTGTGAGCCAGGTGCCATCTAGCCTGGGCGCACCACTCCTCCTCCTCAGTGTGGGCACAATGTTGAAGCGGATCTTCCTCCAGCCGCTGGACACCAGCAGGGACAGGTGGAGCTGCTCCTCCTGCAGGCTGGCAGCACTCAGTGAACCTGTGAGGACATTAGGCCGGTCGCCCATAACCCCGGGCCTACCCTGTCACCGCCAGGCTCTCGCCTGCAGCCTGCAGCTCTCAGTGCCCCAGGGACTCCACTGCCCCTGAGCCAATGCTGGCTGTACTGTGCCATGACACTTCTGAGGGGGTGACCGTCAGCTTGGTGGCTCCCTGGAACTAGAGTGATGGCAGCTTCCCTCTGAGGATCCCTGGGCCAGGCCCTCGCTGAGCCTGGGCCCTGCCTGCCAGCCAGAGCTCCATGTCCAGGGCTGGCTGCCCACCAGACAAAGCCCCACTCACCAGCAGATGGGGGCCCAGGGCAGCGCCAAGGGGGAACTCCGCAGAGCAGGCAGTGTACCCCGAGCCCCAAGCCTGCAGCCCCTTGCTGCAGGGTGAAGAAGGAGCTCCGAAGCTGCCTTCCCAGGCTCTTCAGCATTCAGAAAGCCATGGTGCCTCACCTCCCACCCCTGGCCTGTGCACCCCCAGATACCAGGAAATCTGCACTCGGGTTCCCGGGAGGTGACCTGTGTGGCCAGTGAGGACAGGAAGGTGCAACTGCACAGAGCCCAGGCCAGGCCTCCTCATGTCCCAGGAGCTGCTGCAGCTAGGGCATCTGGGGGTCACTTCATCCTCACACCTCAAGGGAGGACTGGGAAGCACAAGCCACCGGGAGCAGCGCACAAGGACCTTGCTTCCAGGCTGCCCAGGGTCACCCAAGGCCCCAAAGGAGAGAGGAGCCTGAGTCCTGCTCACACCCAGAGTTGCTCTGCACCTGAGCCCATCTCCCTCGTGGTCCTGCATGGACTGCACCTTCTGGCTGAGAGCTGGCTTCCTGGCATGGCCCCACGGCCTTGACATGGAGGCCCAGGCCTCCCAGCAGCCATTGCTGGGCACTGTGCACTTCATACAAAACAAATTGGTGCCAAGGAAAGAGGGCCAGAGACACCAGGAGTGAAGATGCCCACACGGCCCTGCCCACCACTGCTGCACAAGATGAGGTGCGAGAGACAGGCAGAGACACAGGGCCATGGGGCAGGAGTGATCGAACAGAAGATCCTGGACTCGAGCTCTGGGAGGACTCTGGGTGGGGTCAGCATCCTCCCACCCCACCTGGCCCTTTAGGATGGGTCCTCAGCATTGCCCCCTCCCATAGGCTGCCCCCCAGCCTCTATTTGTCCATCCATGACTACTCAGGCCCCTTCTATCAGTGTTTGTGGCACACCATCCACAGCCACCTTTCGTGGCTGCCTCTTCATCTCCATGGGTCACATGTTCCCTCCGTCTGTGAACTGGCAGCCTGGCGGCCCCACCGCCCCAGCTGGTCACACCGGTTCCAGGGTGGGAATGGCCTGCTCTCCACCTAGCCTCATGTTGCCCTTTGTGAGCAAGCGTAGGGCAGCAGGGCGGGCTTTTCTGCATGCCCAGCACAACTGTGGGGGCCACGTGGGCAGGGGTCTCTGCCTCCCAGCCAGGACCTCCCGGGCACATGAGGGTAACGCCCACTGTCCCAGAGCAGATGACAAGACTAGGTCAAGACAGAAGCAGTCCTGAGAAGCTCCTGTAGTGATTAAGGGGGAGACGAACAGACATGAGGGGCTGCAGGTGCTCCAGGAGCAGACACCTCGTGACAGTCTCTAGTCACCAGGGGCTTGGTCCACAGCACGGGACACCTCCAGGCAAGGCTATGAGGATCCCCCCAACCCATGGCCTGGAGTCTGTCAGAAGCCTCAGGCCTTCTGGTCCCGCACCCAACCTACAGCAGAAGAGGGCCTGTCCAGGAGCCAGGCCAGGCCCAGGTACTGGTGACCCTCACAGAGGAGCTGGCCACCCCGCATGTGGGCCCTGCTGAGGGAAACTGGCTGCCTTGGGCCCAACAGGGGGCTGCCTACCCTGGCACAGTCCCTCATCGGGCCAACAGAACTCCATGCAGAGACCAAGGCCAGAATTCTGTGCTCAGGAGGTGCCCAGCCCAGGGACTGCATGGGCCCAGGGTGCCAGTCAGCAGCTGAGCCATAGCCCGGACAGACGGAAACACGCAAACACCCAAATCTCTCTGCCCAAGTGCGCGCACTAGTGGGTCCTAGTCAGTGCACGCCTGTACGCGTGCGCACACAGAGCCTGCCGCGGTGTGCCACAGCCTAGAGGAGGGGTTGGCTCTGAGTGTGGCTACACCAGAGCCAGTGGCCCAGGACCACGCTAGGGACCCTCAAGGATCCAGTCACCCAGCAGAGCAGCACGCAGTCACATGCACAGCCACTGAAAGTTTAACGTCCTGGAAACACGCCTTCCAAAATGCTGCGTGAAAACAGCACAAGAGACACGCCGTGCTCATCCCTCGAGGAGTCCAGGGCTAGGACAGAGCAGAGACTGCCAACACACACACTGATTGCGCACAAGCACACACCCTGCACACACAGACAGCAACCTTCACATGGCACGCACGCGGAGGGCACATCCACACAGAGCGTGCGGCCACCCCCGGCTGGCAGAGCGGCCTGGGCTACTACCTGGTGCAATGAGGCTGTGGTGCTTGCAGTGCACGATGGCAGCCACCAGCAGGTCCTTGAGGACGCACAGGACCTTGCTGGGCTCTATGTGACCACAGCACTCGGTGCCGCCCTCGGAGGAGGCACTGAAGACGTCCTCAGTCATCCATGGCTCCAGGCCAGTGGCCCCCCTGGGGACGCCCAGACGGCAGAGCACAGGGCCGTCCCCCAGCTCTGAGGGCCCCTGCTCCTCTATCAGGAGTGCACTGGCGTCCACTCGCAGTGGCACCTGCATGTCCAGTGGGTCTTCCGAGGAGCGCAGGGAGAACTGGAAGGCCTCCAGGTGGTGGGAGTAGTCCACAAGGAAGCGGGGGTCCAGGGTGTGCACACGCTCCAGCACCGTGAGCAGGACGTCCTCAGCGCGCTGGAAGTCCTGCACCCGGGACGCCTCCCGAGACCGGATGGCCTGCAGGTAGTGATGCCACAGGGGCACCTTCACAGCCATGGCTGGACAGCCCTGGGACTGATCTGCCAGCCGGTGACAGGCCTACAGGGCGGAGGGAAGGCGC
The DNA here is from genome assembly GCA_004027915.1 of Capromys pilorides. Classification (NCBI taxonomy): domain Eukaryota; kingdom Metazoa; phylum Chordata; class Mammalia; order Rodentia; family Capromyidae; genus Capromys; species Capromys pilorides. The sequence goes on from PVKN010000564.1 coordinate 26,550, forward strand.
TGGCCCAGAAAAGCAGCAGGTCTGCAGGTGGGGCGCAGCTCCAGCCAGAATTCCAGAGTGACAGTGCTGGGCGCAGGTTAAATAACTGAATGGCAGCCAAGGCTTTGAAGTGGGTGAGTCAGTCCCCAGCAATTAGGATTGTCCCAGGGGCTGTACAGGGGGCCGGGCCCAGTTACACCCTCCCCCTCCTCCTCCAGACTGACTCCCTGGTTCCAGCCTGTGGCACGAGTACAGATACACTGCTTACGTATCTTGGGGTTCCTCCCCACTCCCATCCCAGTAGTCATGGTGCAGTCCCTGGAAATAAGGCCTCACCTGTCCAGCCTCGGCCAGGCTGCCGGGGACACAGGCATGGCTTCTGGTCCCGTGTGGGGTTGTGGCCTCTCTACGGCAGCCTGGAGAGCAGCAGTCATTCCCCGCCCTCGACACCTGCTCCAGCAGAAAGGCAGAAGCCTGCAAGGGGTGCGTGAGCCCTGCCTCTGCAGCTGTTGCTCACCCGCCTGGCCCAGGAGCTGCAGCCCTGGCTCAGGGGCCCACAGGAGCTCTGCCTTGGCTGGCCACATGCAGGGAACCCAGCATGCAGTGTGTGCACGACAGAGACCCCCTCTCTGCAGCCACTAGGACCCGAAGGTGGGCAGCCAGCTCGTCCTGGTGCTTAGACACCTTCGGGAGCTGCGGGTCCCAGCCCCACACCTCCGGGGCAAGCACAGGCTCCCTTCTGCCTGGCCCAGGACCGACCGCCGGAGCTGCCTGGAGCAGCAGTGCTGTCATGGTCTCCATTTCCATGGCATTCTGCAAGGGAACCGATGGGCCTTGTACCCAGCCGGACCCTCACGCCCTGCTGGCAGCCTGGGCTGTGACATCAGGGCTTCAGTGGTATCTCCAGCTCTCCCAGACTCGCTCCCAATGCCCAGGATTCAGCCATCCCTACCCCCAAACTCCCTTGGCTCTGAGACCTGAGGAAGGTGCCACCTGCCGCCTGATCCTCACCCCCAGGCCCTGGGGCATGGTGCCTACCTCTCAGACTGGGAGACACAAGTCCTCCCAAATTTCAGCTCCTGTCAGAGCTCCCAATGGACCTCGCCCTCTCTTGGCTGGGGGCAGTGCCACCCTCAGCCCCTGTGGCTGGACCAAGTCAGCTGTCTTGGAGTGTCCTGGAACCAGTACCTGGGCCCAGCATGGATGACACTGCAGAATAGAGGGCAAGCAGAGCCTCCTGGGAGCTGGACCCAGGCTCTCTGTGCCTGCAGGGACACAGCAGGGAGACCACAGGGAGCACAAGCAACAGTGCTACAGCCAGGGAGGGACACAGCACTGTCCAGGTGCCACACAGCGCTGGCATAAAGGAGCTGCACGCTGGAGGCGGAGGGGGCCGGCATGGCCAGCACCGCACATAGCATACAGGTCCTGGGCAACACAGGCAGCCTGTGGCCCATGCCCAAGCCCTCAGGAGCCCAAGATAGAGGCATTGGGGCTGGACTCTTCAGGTACCTCCTAACCTCAGTGGCTTCCCGTCCCTAGTTGTACCCCTCTGTCTGCCTCTGTCCTCACAAGGACCTCAGGTGTGTCTGTGTCCCCTGCCTTCTCCTGAGGACAATCAGGGCAGCATTCAGGGCCATCAGACGACCCCACCTAGCCTGACATTGTCTTCATTCTGCATCGCAAGCACCACCCACAGGGGCTGGGCACGAGGAAGTGGCCTGTACTTGGGCAGCTGCCATAGACACCTCCACACTGCATGGGTGGGGACCTCTGTGGTGCTGCCTTCAGCCCTGCATGAAGAGACTGCCCCACCAACCTGACAAGGCCACCTCAGCTGGTCTCCAGAGTCAGCCTGGGAAGCAAAAGTGACCAAGACAGTCTGCACCAGCACGCAGGTCCTGGCAGTGCCCTGGGAGGTCTGCTTGGGTCCACACCAGCCAATAATGGTGGGCCCGGTGGGAGCCCTCCTCGGTGGCAGGGGCAGCCCTCTCTCCACGGCCTTTCTCTTCCAGGGCAGCTGGGCGGCAGGGCAGATGCAGAAAGGCAGCCCCAGGAGCGCTGCGGCCCACACAAGTCACCACCCCAAGTCTCAGACAGAACCGAAGAAGCTACGTGGCGTGGGCCTCAGGCAGAGCCAGGCAGATGCCAGCCACCCCCAGCTAACAGACAGATGCCTGTCCTGAGGATGCCAGTGTTCTGTGGCATAGTGGCCCAGGATCTGAGATGGACAGCAGGGTCACCGCACTGGATGGGGTGTGAAGAGTTGGAGTCACTCTGAGTCTCAGTTGGCTTGTGGGGACAGTGGCAAGCTTGCTTGTATTTTGGAACCCCAGCCTGGGGTGTGGCCTGTGTACCCCCAGAAGGAGGAACAGAGGGAGACAACAGGCCTGCCAGTGAGTGGGGCTCCTGGGTGGTGACCTCACTGCTGGCCTACGCATGGTGTGCGCCCAGGGTGTGTGTGAGAATGCCAGAGCTGCGTAGGCCCCACTGTCCCACCCCGTCTCTGGGTTTGGGGCGAAGTCCCACAGGAAGGACAGAGCTGGACAGGTTCTGGGGACCCACAGCCCTGCACAGCTGCAGCATCAAGACAGGGGCTGGTACATGAGGCAGTGCTGGCCGCAGCAAGCAGCTGAGGGCACTGAGCAGGGTCTCTGTCCCGACCGGGCCACCTCTCCAGGCAAGCCAGACATTCACAGTCACTCAGGAAGGTCACTCACTCCAGGGAAGGTGATAACACAGCTGAAAAATTAAACCTCAGGGTAGGGGCAGGACGCGGTCCCTTGGTCCTCGCTGGCCCCGATCCTGCAGCAGGCATCCTACACGCCCACTGATGACTGCCATGTGCTGATGCCAGCTGGCACCAGGAAGCCTTGGGCTGAGGTGTGAGGCAACAGAGCAGGGAGGCTGAGGGCCAGGCCGATGCTCAGAATGGCTCCAGCAGGGCTCAGTGTCGCAGCTGCCCAGCAGCTTCCTGTCCTCACGTGGCCAGGATGGATCAGCAGGCCCATCACGGAGCCGGGGCTCGGGAGGGTGGGGCCAGATTCTGCTTCTCTTGTCACAGGTCCGCGGTTCATAGGTTGTTTTTCCCTGTTGGCTGCCGTGACTGAGGCTGCCATGAACGTGAGCGCACGAACCCCTCTCCACCTCTCTGCTTTTTGGGGCACACGCCCAGGAGCAGCTGGGTGTGCGGTGTTTGGTTCTTGGGGAACTACCTGCTTCTCGGTGTCCAAGCACGTGAACTACGCAGGGTTCCTAGCTTCTCCACATCCTCACCAGCACTCATTTTCCATTTTCTTGGCAATGGCGCCCCAGCGGTGTGGAGTGGTACTGCATTGCAGGATTTTATTCCCCTAATGCTTTGTGACGTCAAGCACGTGTTCATCAGCTTACTTGCTGTTTGTGTATCTTTGCAAGAACTCTGTTCACCTTCTTTGTTTGCTTTTTAATTGGGTTGTTTGGTTCCTGTGGAGTTGTGTGCTTTATATATTCTGGGTCTTAACCCTATGCCAGAAGATAATTTGCAAGTATTTCCCTGTAGAATATTCTGTTTTTTTGGTTAAATGTGGTGGCACATGCCTGTAATCCCAGCACTCAAGAGGCTGAAGCAGGAGAATCACTGTGAGTTGAAGTCCACCGAATTCTACATAGTTAGAACCTGCCTCAAAAATAAAAACAAAAAGTTTTAAAGAATACTTTGGAGTTGGCCAGATAGCTCAGCAGATTAAAGCACCTGCTTAGGCAGATGCAGGAACCAGGATTCCATCCCCGCTGTGCCATGCTGGTCCCACCCCCAGGGCATGCTGAGATGGTTCAGACTGGGCGTGGTGACGCTCACCTATAATCCCAGCACTTGAGAGGCTGAAAATAGGAGGATCACTGCGAGTTGCATCTGTGTAATGAGACCCTGTGGACCCAGTACTAAAATAAATACATTAAAAGAAAAAAAAAAAGAAAGAGAGAGAGAGAGAGAGAGAGAGAGAGAGAGAGAGAGAGAGAAAGGAGGGAAGGAAGGAAGAACACTTGGTCTGCCAGTTCCGGTGGTGCATGTCTGTAATCCCAGCACTTGGGAGGCTGAGGTAGGATTACTGCAAGGTTGAGGCCAGCCTGGGCTATCTAGTTAGTTCAGGGGCATCCTGAACTCTACATGAAGACTCTGTCTCAAAAACAAGACATAACAAAAACCCTCTTTTTTTTTTTTTTAACTTTCTTTAATACTGAACTAAATTTTAATAAAGTTCAATTTATCTACTTTTTTCTTTTGTTGTCTGTTTCTAGTTCATGTCTAAGAAATCAAGGTCAAATCCAATGTCATGAGGCTGTTAGCTGTGTTTTTTTCTAGGAGTTTCGTACTTTCGCTCAGAGTTAGACCTTGGGCAGGATGCCCCAGCTCCACCCCAGTCCCTTCCTTCCCTGCCTGACTCCTCCAGAGCAGGTACCAGCACACAGGGTCCCAAGCACAGTGGCTCAGCTCACGCAGAGGACACTTTTCGGGTAGAGGCAGAGCTCATAAACGAATGTGGCGCCTAGGTGGCAGGCTCTGTGGCTCGGGGCTGCCCGTCTGGCCATAATCACACTGGAATCTATTTTCTGCCACCATGTCTGCTTCTCCAGTGATGACTCTGTGCCCTGGGGACCTGGGCCTCCTCCAGAGCCACTGCACAGCCACAGGGCATAGTCTAGAGTGGAAGCGATGGCTTGTGAGGCTCAGCTGACCTGGTCAGGGCCCTCTTCACTGGCTCCGACCAAGGCAAGTCATGCAGGTACAGGACAGGAAGTAGACAACACCCTGTGTCAGAGAGGGCCTTAGGCAGGACCCCAGGCACAGCCAGGCTCCTCTCTGGCACCAGGCTATCCTACCTCCGTGGCCTCCTCTCCTGCATGGATGTACACACAGGCCTCAGGCCCACTCCCGGGCTGGAGGTCACGGGCAGGAGTTCTGGTCTGAAGTCCAGCGGGAGCTGAATGCCTCCACCCAGCCCCAGAGGACGGTCGGGGCAGTGGATTCCAGGACTTCCAGACAATCTAGAAAGTAGCGGGCAAGGCAGCAACCCGGCACCAACTTGAGTGTCATGGATCGGCCTGCAGGATACAGCGGAGCAGCCCTGCTGCCAGGCCCCTCCCAGAAACCCTCCTGCTCCATACCTGGGAATGGCTGAGGCCAGGGAAAGTCCAGCGCTGCCTTTGCTCTGTGCCCGAGACAGATCTGAGGCCCTGTGAATGCGCCAAGCTTGAGCTCAGGCCCCACTGGCACCAGCCATGTGAGCAGCAGTGCAGGCCGAGCCAGTGAACTTCGCTTTTGTCCCGAAGAGGACGCCAGTGCATGGAATGGCTTCTTTGGGAGGGAGATCTTTTCTTCCAGTACTGGGGATGGAACCCGTGGCCTTTGCACTGAGCTGTTACCTTTATTTTCAGTCCTCCTGCCTCAGCTCCTCACTATGCCTAGCTGCAAGTAAAGTCCTACTCCAGCTGTCCAGGAGGCCCCATGCATGGTCACCCCACTCCATAACCCCCTCCAGCCCCTCCCTACCCAAGGGCCCCACATGAGATCCTTTCCCAGCCCCTGCCCCTCAAGCGACAGAGCAAGGAGCTAACTAGGACTATGTCCCTGGGTCTGAATCTAAAGCCAGTACTGGGGTCAGAGGAGCTGAGCAAGCTCCCCAGGGCTGCTCCTCATGGGGCTGCGTCTGGACAAAGAGGCTGGCTCATCCCTGTGTGCAGACCCTGTCTGCCTGGGCTGAGTAAGGTCCTGGGGACCCCAGAGGTGAACAGGCCCAGGACTTAGGGGAGCTTTGTTTGAATATGGGCACCCCCATTTTCTACACTGCACCCTCAGCAAGTGACCAGGCCCTGTTAGAGGCACTCTGGGCAGCCCAGGGGTGGAGCCTGGCCCTCTGTCCACTTTCACTGCAGCGACAACCACAGGAGGAACACGCACCAAGCTTTGGAGAGAGCCCAGCATCCGGCCCTAAGCAGTGAGGGTCAGGACTGCCCAGGGCTTCCTAGCCCCACCTCCAAGGGCCCTATCCCCTGAAGGTCCCTCCTCGCCTGGCTCACCAAGCACCTCTCTGCCCACTGAGAATCTAGGGATCTGAGAGAAAGGGGTCTCCCTCCCCAGAGCAATGCACAGGACAAGCCATGGTTCCCCTTTTGCAAGAGGGACCCTACCAGCATTAAGCTGGCTCTGGAGATCCAGCTAGCTGAGGAGCCCCCAGGGTGGGGAAAACTGCCACATTCACCCAGGGCCCAAGCCATGGAGCTCTGTGTGCAGAGCCAGCCAGCCATGGGGTGCAGGACCACTGTGCCTTGTCCTTGGGACATGTCCTCCCCACCCAGAAGCCCACCCCTTCCTCTCTTCTCCATCCTGAGAGCCCAGCCCTGGGGGGTTCCTTGCATGGGTTGGGGAGCCCCAGAAGGGTCTGGGAGCAAAGGTGGGGCAGACAGGACTCCTCAGTTCCTTGCTTGGACAGGGGTGCCCTGCCATGTCCATTTCATATTCATGGCCGTTCACCTCACACAGTTTAGGATTTTGTTTGTTTGTTTTGGTGCTGAAGACCAAACCCAGGGTTTCCAACTTGCTTGGCAAGCATTCTACCACTGAGCCAAATCCCCAGCGCCAACAGTTTCGGATTCTTGAAGAAGAACCCGAGCTGGGTGGGCAGCAAATGTTCTAGTCTCCCTGAGCAAATGGGCGTGGAGCGAGGCCACCCCCAAGTGTCCTGCTGGCCGCTTCTTTCCAGATTTCCAGGGAAACTGCTTCCCTCCACAACGGTCCTCAGTCCCAGGGCAAGTACTCAACTCCTGTTTCCAGGGAAACCCAGCCCTTAGGCTGGCGTCCCAGTTGCCACAGCAACAGCTCTGGCTTGAGTGGACATGCGGTTGGTTTCAGCACTGGAAGCAGGCAGCAGCTGTGTGCCTGACCTCGGGTCTCAGCACAGCACGGCAGGACAGGGCCTAGGCAGGTGTGAGGCAGGGGCAAGGCAGGGGCAAGGCAGGAGCCTGCGCACAGTCCTGGCTGACTGACCAGGCCAGGTGGGGATTCTCTGGGGAGCTGCGTCCACATTTCCTTGGAGGCCCTGTGCTCCAGCCAGCCATGAGCTCCGACTACAGTGAGTCAGGTGACCAGGACTCCTCCGAGCAGTCCCCCCTGGGGCTGGCTGCTGCAATCCAGGTCAGTGAGGTGGCTGCCTCTGACAGGCACCTTGGGCACCGCACAGGGGGACTGTGGCACCTTTGGGCCCGGGGCACTTCCTGTCTGCTCACACAGTCCATGGAGGCGCGCCTGCAAAGGCAGAATGCTCAGGCACACACACGGGAACACACAGGGCACACCTGGAGAGCACCCCTGTGCCCTGCACCCTGGGCACATCGCTGTCCTCCACAGCCTTGCTCAGGTGTAGGAAATGATTGGGCTTCCTGAACACGGGCTGCCATGGGGGGGGGGTTCCCCAACGCCCACTTCATCAGCTCCGCTGTCTGTCTTTGTGGCACTCACCTGCAAAGCCACAACACAGACCCAGGAGGCCACAGGGCCCTCTTCCCTCACTCAGTTTTTGGGCGCCGCTGCTCCCCACCCAGCAATCCCCCCCATCCTGTTCTTGTCACTCCTGTTCTAGCCGCCAGAGCCAGGCACTTCCTACACTTTGGGGATCCCGTCCCAGACCCGTGACTCAACAGGTTATCAGCTGGCCCCAGAGCCTGGGGACCCACTGCGAGGGCTGATGCAGCCCTACATAAACACCACCTGTCCCCTGGGAGGAGTAATTGCTCAGAGGTGGCGCCAGGTAGCTAAATGACACGGTCACCTCAGTGTGCACTCATGCATGTACACACACACACACACACACACACACACACGTGCGTGTACCTGTGCAAGGGCAGAACTGGGAGAGGAGCCCTGGGTGGGGCTTTCACCCGCCAACGGCTCTGGACTGCGCTTTAGGAAGGAGGTAGCTGGAGCCTCAGTATAAGCTCAGCCCTGGGTCCTGCAGTGCCTTCAGGTCTCTGGTGAACCCAGGCTCTAGGGTGGAGGCAGCAGCCATGGAGGCCACTGAGGGAAAGACACAGAGCCCCAGGCATACAAGACAGGGTGACTGGGACCTCTGTCTGCCCCAACGCCCACTGTCCCTGGTCATTGCCAGTTGGGAGCCACATGGAGTTCAGTGATGCCAGCTATTTGAACTGTTAGTGATTGAGATCTTGGGGCAATTACCCAGGTGAGCAGGTGGCAGGGCACCTCCAGACACCCAGATAGTCCTGTCGGGACAGAGCCAGGACCTTGCTTCCCAGCAACCACTGAGTGCCACATCTCTTGACCCCAGCAACTCCAGATACATGGAGCTGGAAGTGCTACCTATACCACACTCCTTTCCGCAGGCATGACGTCCTCAGGGTTAATCCATGCTGCACGGGGGCCAGTATTTCCTTCCTTTTCAAGGCTGAACATATTCCATGGTACAGGTGGGCTTCGTGCTGCTTAACCACTCAGCCACGAGGACCCTAGGGTGTGCCTTCGTCCACTGTGCTGATCAACACCACCATCCTCCGGGTGCACACAGACCTGCTTGGTCTCTGGCTTCCTTTCAGGTGTATACCCAGAAGCCACATGGCTGGATCACAGGGTAATCCTACTTTCTGAGGCATCACAATCCCAGTTTTCAGTGTAGCTTTCCATGCTTGTCTTGTCCCTTTCTGATGCGCACTCAGCAAGCTCTTTTGACTAACTCTGCTTCTGCCACCAGAGGTGTGGGCCCACCTCTCTGGGTGCCAGCAGGGTGGACCCACCCCACATGGCACCCATGCCAAGGCCCACCACCAGCCGCCGTGCGTCGGGCCCCCACCCTTTCTGTGGGGCAGCCACCAGCCAGGGCAGCTCACAGAAGCAGGCAGAGCCTTACTCTTCCCAGCAGGTGGGACAGGTGCGCAGGACAGGGCTGGCAGGAGCTGGCACCCAGACCCAGCGCCCAGGCTCTCCCCGCTGCCGCCCTCAGGCTCCTGTGGGGTCCCCCTCGTGCAGCACCGCTGAGCCTGTCTCCTGCCATCGCTGCTCAGCTTTCGTGCTGCTCTCAGGGGGAGGCAGAGGGCTCCTGTCCAGCTGTCACACTAGCACGCAGTTGTGAGGGTGCAGGGCCACCAAGGAGTAGGCTCATGGGACAGGAACCAGGAATGGCCAGTGAGGGACCCAGCTGTGGGCACCCTGCAAGCCCTGCATTTCCAGGAGCTTCGGGACAGGATGGCCCAGGGCAAGTCTCCTGGGACTCCTGCTGGGACAGGTGGCCCTGCACTCACCAGTGGGCCACTTCCCCCTGCTCAGGGCCCTCTCCCTGCCACCCCAGCCAGCATATGAGCCCCACATTCCTTGTTGGAACTTCCAAGGGCCGTGCACGTGCTCTGTCCTCTCCCTGCCTCTCTTCCTGGGCCCCTGCACACTTGGTCCTGGGTCTTGCTTCACTTTCACTGTTCCTGCACTTGTGCACATATGCATGTGCGTGCGCACACAAACACACACACACACACGTGTAAACTCACCTGCACTGTTGGCTGCAGGCTTTTTCAGTCTGCCTGCCACCTTCCCAGGCAGCCTGCTTGGGCGCCAGGGCCACAGGAGCAGACAAGACAGGTGGCATCCTCAACCTCTGAAATGTTCCTTGCCGTGAGTCTCTTGGTACCTCACGATTCGCACCTTTGCAGGTCCCGCTGGGTTTCCTGCCATTCACGTCGTGGACAGTGGCTGAGGCTTTGCTGCCCAGCACTGTGCTGAGGAAGTTGTCCCTTCACCCCAATGCTCCTCCTTTCACTGCGCAGCCTCCAGGAACTCCTGGAGAAAGTGCAGGCTCTGGGCAGAGGACTCACCCCACATGGCACCCATGCCCAAGGCCCACTGCCAGCCGGTGTGCATCAGGGTCCCCCACCCTTTCACCTGTCCAACCCTAAGCAGCAGGCACCTGTCCTGGTGTGCCGCCCGGCCCAGTCAGGGGCACAGGGTGCCTGAAGCAAGCAGTGGCCTTGGGGAGGCGGCCGTTGCACAGCACACAGCAGCTCTCTTGGAGGATGCAGGCTGGCAAGCACCTCCCATCCAGGGCTGTCTGCAGCACGGGCCAGGATTGCTGGGGACTGTTAGAGGCGAGCCCACCTGACTGGCAGGCAGCGCTCCTGCAGTTCCCCACAGAACCACATGGGGGCCGCCCTTCTCTTCCCAGCCCGGGAGCCTTACCAGCCTGCTCTGACATGGCCTTGCTGGGTGCCCTGATCCCTGGTGGTTTTGTTTTGTTTTTTTTTTTTTAAATTTTATTTATTTATTTATTTGTTTGCTTGTTGTGTTTGTTTCTTTATTTATTCATTTTGTGGCTGGCTCAGCCTGCCCTGGTGGTGGCGCTGGCGCAGCATGTGGTGCCGGTGATCGAACTGCAGTCCCCGCAGTTGCCTGAGCCCTCCTAATCAGGCGCTTTAGACCACTGAACCATCTCGCCAGCCCCACCCCTGGTGGTTTTAAATGAAGGTCTTGAGGCCCTTGGCCTCCTCTGCTGGGCCCAGGTGTGGGGGCCTCACCTGCCTTTGCTGGAGGCTGCTGGGGTGGACACACCCCACCTGGCTGCCCTGCGCAGCTGGGGCTGGGTATCTGCATGCCACGTGTGGGAAACCATGGCCTGCTTCCACTGCGTTTCTCCATCTCCATCAAGGCCTCGCCGCACCTGCTTTCCTCTCCCTGGAGGTTCAGAGGGCAGCCAGTCCTGCTGGGCCCTGGGTGTGGGGCATTGCCGTGAGCCTCTGCAGCTCCTGCCTAGCCCGAGGCCATAGGGCCCCTGTGTCTGTGCCAGGGGCCAGGATGCTAGTGGTCTACTGTGCCCCAGGGACAGGTGTAGGACAAGAAGGCTGCAGCCACCCTAGAGGCCAAGGGCAGCCTGGAGTCCCTGCACCTCCCTCCCCTCAGCTGGACCCCCCAGGTGGGCACAGCCTCCACCTATCCCACCCCCTAGGATTGCACTGCTGTTCCTGGCCTCAGTTTTCCCATCTGCAGAATGGCATAAGACAAGGCCACGCAAAGGCCCACCCCCTGGAATTTTTAGCCAAGTCCCACAGTGGAGGAAGGGTGAGGGACAGTATCCCCAGGACCCCCACCCCATCCAACAGCACCACCCTTGAGGGCTGGCAGGACAGAGGTCAAGTGTGTCCTTGAGTGGGACAGGCCCCACACTCACTGCACCTCCGAGGCCTGCGGCCCAGGCTCTGGGGCCCAGAGGGCTCTGGAGAGGCACAGGGAAACCCCTGCCAAGTCTCCTGGAGGGAGTCCTGATCAGACCCTGTCCCTCCACAGAGCTGGGAGTGGGGTTCCCAGGTCTGTTGAGTGAGGGGGTGAGGCCCCTTCCCCCCAGGCAGAGGAGAGAAGTGGGGGCAGAAGGGGTCCAGATGCAACCGAATCGGGGTCTTTTGGGAGCCCTGCACTCAGCCTTGGCGTCACCTAATTCTCCCCACTGCCTCATCCCTCCAGAACCCCTGCCAGAAGGAGCCCTGCAGGGAGCAGGCAACCCCTCAGGCTGCAGGGCTGCAGGGCCCCGGGCCACAAGCTCTGATCCCGTGCTGGGCCCGGGGCACAAGGCAGAAGGACAGGGGCAAGGGGCACGCTAGAGACTGCGGCTAGGGCAGGTTCAGAGCAGGTCGCGCCGCCCCCTTTTCCTGCATCCCTCGGCGAGAGGGAGAGGAAGGCGAGGGGATTAGGGGGGGGAAGGGGAGGGCGGGGCCCGGGTGCCCCTCCCACTCCCTTTCCACCTCCCCTTCCCGCCTCTTCCCTTCCCTCCCCTCTCCCGGCCAGCCGTCAGGCACCCGACCGCAGCTGGAACCCATTAAGCCCCTGCGCCTCTCGGGACGCGGCTCCTAAGTGACCCTCTGTGAACGCTCGGAATGAGTCAAGTCCGAGCTGCGTGCCGCCTTCCCGTTAGCGGGCGGCGCCGCGGGTGGGGTGTTCGGGGAGCAGGCTCAGCAGCTTCCGGCCTTGAGAGGCGGAGCCAGCTCGCTGATTCCTCCTCGGTGGCCTGGAGAGCTGTATGCCACCTGCCAGGCCGAATCCCCGATGCCCCACCCCGCAAGGGGCCAGGCCCAGGCTGCAGCTCTTCCCGCGCTCTGGGGTGGGGGTGAGGCTGGTCCACCTCAGCTGGTGCGCAGCCCCCCACACACACACCTGTCAGCTGTCCTGTTTCTGCTGCAGGAGAGACTTTCCTGGTACACCCTGGTCCTCTGGGGATGTGGATGAGGGCTGGGGACCGCAGGGGTCCACTTCACAGGCACCCCACACCCACGCGCACCCAATCCTGCTTGGAGGCTGTGCACCAGGCCCCATAGCGTCTCTGGGCCGCCAGTGCTGCGCATATTGGGTCCTGCTGAGTGAACAAGTCGGACCCCAGCAGACAGATCCAGATGTCAGGAAGTGTGGAGGCATGGTGCCTGGTGACCACAGGACACGCAGAGGCCTGGCTCAGGCTGAAGGGACAGGGCTGGGGGTGGGGGAGGAATGACACAGAACCCCCAGCTCAGGAAGCAGGTTAGAGCCAAGGCAGAGGGGACAGGCAGGAGAAGGAGAGCAGGAAGCCGGCAGTGGGGAGGAAGGGGACTGTGAGGACAAGGGTCCTCCCCGCTTGGCCTGGAGCCAAGGAGGGAAGGGCAGAGAGACTGGCTGACATCCCAGGGGCCTGGGAAGTGGAATCCTCCCCGGGATCCCCCTTGAGCCCCCAGTCACTCTTACTGGGTGTGCTGCCCTGTGCCTGTTTCCCCTGTGGGACACTTCCCTGCTGGTGAGGAGGGGCAGCCCCAGCCCCTGGGGAGAGAGCCTTGCCCAGGCCCCAGGTGGCAGAACCCAGGACCCCCAGGGCCACCTCCAGTGCTGGACCCTGGGTCTTTATGCCCACCCTGGCTGTCCCCCATGCCTAGGGGAGCCCTGCAACAGTGGTGGCACCTGCTTCCTTTGGGAAGGGGAGGCAGCTGGGGCCAGGCCTGTGCACTTAGCCCTGCCCCGCCCCTGCTGTGCAGCTGTCCGTCTCTGAGCCTGCCTGGCTCAGAGACGCTGGGCTGGAGCTACCCAGCGTGGCCTGCTCTCCACCTCCTCCTCCTCAATGCCCAGAGGAGGGCCAGGTACCACCTGCTCTCCTCAAGGCCTTTGCTGCCTTGGAGTGGCCTGGTGACGGCCCCACCAAGCCATGGGCTCACGTGGTTGCCTGGTGCTTTCCAGGGCCCACCCAATGCCAGGTGCTTCTGGGTGTTTTTCAGAGGCTGGAGGACACCATCCTGAGCCCCACAGCCAGCAGGGAAGACCGAGCACTGACCATGCGTGGGGAAGGGCAGCAGGCCTTGCCCACCCCTGTGCCTGCCCGCATCCGTGAGATCGTGGCTGGCAGCCTGGGCGAGGAGCCGCCTCATGGTGAGAAACGGGGCAGCACCCTAGAAGCTGGGTCAGGGTGATCACCCTAGACTGTCCTGTGGCCTCTCCATGCCACCACCCGCCGGGCCCTGTCCTCAGCCTGTCCTCAAAGTACTCGTCTCCAGCACACAGGGGCTGACACTGTACAAACAGCACCCCAATTAGTTCCTCCTGCTCTTTTCCTCCCGTGAGATCCCTAAGGGTCGATGCTGATTGGAGAGCACATCACCCCCGCCCCGGGCCCTGGGCCGGCACCCTGCACACAGCGCCCGTGTCGTTTCATGCACAGGGCGAGCTGACCCAAGGTGTGGCCTTGCAGCAGTCAGGCTGCCGTCCTCAGTGACCTGTGCCTTCTCACACTGAGATGTCTGTCCTCCCCTGTACAGGAGGGGCATCCGTTGCCCAGTGGTGAGGAGAGCAGGGCCCCAGTACCGTATCTGGGAGTGCAGCACCTTCCTTGGGAATGAGGCATTCAGCCTGATCCCAGCATCCAAGCCACAGAGCACTTTGTTGGTGGGGCTCAGCCTGGACAACGATCTGAGGCCTGGGGACAGGAGGCCTGGGGGGCGGCCGGTGGCAGTGGGCACTGATGGGCTGCGCTCACAGGGCCGCGGGAGCTGCCCGCTGCTGTGGCCCGCATGCAGGAGGAGAGCAACTTGCTGCAGGAGGAGCTGTCCCGGCTGGAGGACCTGCTGTCCCAGGCAGGTGCGGAGCGGGATGAGCTGGCCAGCAGGTGCCGCATGGCCAGCGAGCGGGTGAGTGTGTGGGCGTGGCCTAGCCCTGTGAAAGGTCACCCGTAGGAGACCAGAGAGGGCAGCGTGACACAACCAGACCCTAGGCAACAAATGAGTAAACTGAGGCCGCGGTGGAGAGCTCTGCTAGTGCCCTGCCAGGTGCGGTGACTTCCAGGCAGAACACTGTAGCGGGTGCAGGTGGAGCCACAGCTGCACCCGCGTGGGACAGAGCCCACGTGGAGCCACTGCTCAGCCCGTGCTCAGGCCTCCTGAGCTCTCACAGCAGCTCGGTGAGGAAACAGGCTCAGAGGGGCAGTGCTGGCCAGGCCTGCCCACCAAGCAGACCTAGGCCTGAGCCACCTGCGCTTCCCGGAGAGCCACCCGGATGTCCCCTCAGCCTGTCCCCTAGGCCCTGGGCACAGGATTCCAGTGCCACCCTCTCTCCTGTGAGCTGGTCTCTGGCCCCCTTTCCACTACACCCCACCCTGTATGGGAAACACCCGCTCTCCTCCCCACCCCAGCTCGAGGGCATCCTGACCCAGGAGCTCTGGGCCTCAGCCTGGTCCCCTGGATCACACTGGCCTGGTCAGGCAGGGGCGGGATCTTCCTAGCACAGGGCGGAGCTGTTGGGAACAGCCCGAGGGGACGGAGGTCCAGAAGCCCTGCGGTTAGAGGCCTGTGAGTCAGATGTGAGTCCGAGCTCCAGGGTGGGGCCACCAGGCTCCCTCTGCCAGTTCCTCCAGGAGAGGTCTTGGTGTCCAACATGACAGGGTGGCCCACCATTGGGTCAAGCCCTTCTCATCCCATTGAAGACTGAGGGGACATTAGGGTGGCCGTGGGCCCCATCCTCTGTCATTCCCTGGGCCCTGGTATATCTTTCTGACTCCACTGGACCCAGATCACCCAGGACATGGCTGTGGATCGGCAGCCTGGGGCTCTGTGTTCTGTAGCAGGAGGTGTCCCAGTCCTCTCTGGACTAGGGCTGGAAAGAGGTCTGTATTGAAGGGCTCTCCCTGTGCCTTGTGTAGCTGCCCACTGGGCCTTATGGGGCTGAGCCAGGCCCTGAAGCCCTCCCCTGGCCATCAGCTGGGCCACGGGGACACCCATTTGTCAGTGAGACACAGGCATGGGATTCTCTAGGGCCTCGAGAGCCCTGCCTCTTAGGTCTGATCCCAGGGCCAGGTGGGATGATGTTAGCTATGGCCCCTGATGGGCTGCCGGCCCCCAGCTGCAGGCCCAGCTGGAGACCACTGAAGCACGGCTGCGGAGGTCAGAGCTGGAGCACAGCGTGGACTTGGAGGAGGCCTTGGGCCGCCTGGAGGCCTCAGAACAGAGGTGAGGCCAGGTGGCAGGCGGTGGGCAGCAGGCAGGAAGGTCAGGATGGAGGCCCCACCATCCCCAGTCCCTGCTTGACCTGGGACCCCCACTTCCTGAGAAGAAAAGCAAGGGAGAAGTTGGCCTCCGAGGCCGCCTGGGAGAAAATGGCCGACACTGCCTCCAGTCACACTGCGCTGAGCAGGGGTCCCCCCCACCCATAGCACAGCCTCACACTCAAAGTGAGGTGACAGTGCCACATCTGGGCCTCCTCCACCTAGAGCAGCCTCTCCAGCGCAGGCCCTGCCGTGGGGTGCCCTGGCCGTCTCCAGATGCCGGTCAGCCTCAGATGCCCCCTGAGGCTGGTGCCAGGGCCACCACTGCCCATGTGCCTGACTCCCCACCCCCTGGGCTCTGGCCCCCTTGACTCCATGGCCGCTGCTCTTCTGTGTGCCTCCACAAGCATCCGTCCCACCCAGCATCCTGCGACGACCTCAAGTCCAGCGCCCACCTAGGACCTTGGTACCAGATTCTGTCACTGCCCCAGCCCTGCCCCAGTACTCTACCCTCAGCTCTCCCTTTGCAGCCCCGGGCCCCAGGCCCGGGGGTCTAAGCCTCTGGGGAGCACTCCCCAAGCTGGCTCATCCTTCAGCACTCCAGGAAAGGACAGGGAGTGCTGAGAAGCATTTTGAAAACCAGTTTTGAGGGGGAAAGTAGCCCGGTGGAGGCCGGTGCCTGAAGAGTATGGCACTGGCTGAGACAGCCATGCAGTCTAGTGTGTCCCCTGGTCACCCAGCCAGGTTGCCGACTCTCTGGCTAGAGGGGCCTCTCCCTGCCAGGGACCTGCCTTGCAGGGCTTGTGCTCCTCTAGCACTGAGGGGCACCCGAGAGTAGGGGCTGAGCTGTGAGTGCTCCTGGGAGCTCTTGATTTGGAGTTTCGACCCAGCGGCTAGCACCCATTGGGCATCCCTGTGGGTCTGTCCACCCAGGAGCACCGGCCTTGCCCAGGTGAATGCCCTGCTGCGAGGACAGCTGGAACACATGCAGAAGGCCAACGACAGGCTGGCTCAGGAGCTGGCCAGGGCGGCGGGCAGTGTGGTCCACCTGCATCGGCAGCTGGAGCTGAAGGGGGCGTGGCGCTGGGCGGAGACACAGGTGCCCCCTCCCCCTTGGCTATCTTCAGGGGCTGCTGTGGGGGGAAGGTGGGGATGGGAGAGCAGCAGCTGCCACACCCTCTGTCTGGCTCTGTGGTAGCACTCTTTGGCACTGGGGACATTCTAGCCCCCTTTCCCTGGGAAGAAGCACAGGCCCCTGGGCATGAGTCAGGCCTGGTCCAGGCTAGGGTCTGACAGCCCTGTTGCTAAAGATCAGATGCTGGCTGGGCCTCGCACTAGGGCTGTTCACTTCTGACAGCCAGGCCAGCCACAAAGGAGGGGCCAGGACCCTGGGCCCAGGCCCAGGCTTCGGCCCTGGGGGAAGGAGTCGTCCAGGTATGACGCTCTGCTTGCCCCTGACGTGGGACCTGTGGGCACAGTGTGGCCATGGCTGAAGCAGCTCTCATGCCTGAGGAAGAGTCCCCAGCAGTTCTGACATGTTCCCAGCTGCCCCATGAAAGGGGCCTAGAGGCACAGCCTTCGTGGCGGGACTTCTCGCCCCTGAATCCTCCCACACTGTCCCCCCAGCACGCTCTGCCTAGGAGGCTGTCCCTGCCTCCCACAGCTGCTGCCCTCAGGTGAAGTTTAGCAGCTGCACACTGTCACCCACAGCAGAGGGGACAGAGCATCAGATGAGCCAGCTGAGGTGTGAGGGGGACCCTGTCTCACTGTGTGTCGCTAACGGCAGAGCTCAAGCATGCGATGGTGGAGGCGTCACACGCCGTGGCCTTGTCTGTGTCCTGCAGCTGGGCCCGTCGGTGACAACAGCAGGAGCAGCATCCCTGCGTCCTGGGCTCCGCTTAGCACTCATTCATCCTAGAGGCCTCACTTCCGCTGCCTGCAGCCATCGCTGTCCTGACTGGCTGCTGCTGGCCGCGCGCTGTGCAGGGCCTTACAGGGTGGGGACTGCTGCCTGTGCCATGCAGGAGGCTGGCGCCGCCTCCTGTGGGGCCGCCCAGAGATTGGTGTCCAGCAGCCTCACAGCCCTGCGTTTCCATGGCTCATCAGGCTGCACCTTCTGTCACCCGATGGCCGCTTTCCTGTCTCCCCTCCCTTGCCCCAGCAAGGTGCGCCCCCCTCCTCCTAGTCAGTGCCTGGTGCCCTGCTGGGCTGTGCAGGGCGAAGTCCTCACACCCACCCTCCTGCTCACCAGTGTGCTTTCGGTGCCTCATCTGCCGGCTGTGTGGCATCGGCTCTGAGTGTCCCCCTTGTCCTTCTCATTTGTGGAGGGGTTGGCCGAGGCTCCCCAGACACCTCGTTCCTGACCCGTGCTTCCACACCTCACTCGTTGGCCTGCTTAAGGCGCTTTTGCTCTGTGCTCTCTGTCCAAGTCTGATGTGTTTTCCACGACTGGACTTTGCGGTTCTGCAGCTCCTCGGCCTGGTGCTTTGGCTCCTTGCATCTTTGGTGAATTTTGGTTTTAGCCAAGAGTTGCTTATTTTTTTTTGGAACTCTGAAAATTCTTGGAAATCTGGAGTGAATATAGCACTTCCAAAAATGACATTGGTTTCGAGTGGGTGCCACAGAGTTTCGGCTTGGGTGTGTCTGAGAACGCCAAGTTGGGGCATGCGGGCTATGGTTGTGACGTCTTGCTTGTGGGTCTGGGCCCATGGTGCAGTTTTCCTTCCCTCTGTTCACATTCAGAACCCACAGAAGCCAGGGTTCTCCTCCTTTAGCTCATGTGTGAATCCATGTGTGTGTGTGTACATGTGGCATGTGTGCAGTGTGTGTATATGTCAGAAGAAACAGTAGCATGTTTGCATGTGTGTGTCAGAATAGTGTGTGAGAGTGTGAGGACATGTGTGTTGAAAGAGGCAGTGTGGTGTGTGAGTATGCACCTGTGAGTCTTCACAACTGGTATGAGCATGATGTATATGCATATGCATAATGTGCATTTGTGAGTGGATATGAGTGTGGTATGTGTGTGAACCTGTGTATGTGATATGTGCACACATGTGGGGTATGTATTTGACCTATAGGTAAGCCTGGGGTGTGTGGTATGTGCACTGTGGTCTATGTGTCAGCGTGTGAGCATGTGGGGGTGTGGATGTGGTGGTGGCAGGGGTGTGTTAGAGGTGTTCTGCCCCTCCCTCTTGTCGCCTGGCCTCCGCTGTGTCCCCTTCTCTACTGCAGCTTGGGGGCATCACTTGCATGTGAGGAGACCCCATGCCCAGAGTCTGCTCCCAGCATGCCTCAGGCCAGAGTTGCTTTGTCCAGCAGGAAGCCACCTGGTTGCTGACCCTAGCCCTGCATGCTTCGCTGCAGCTGCCCAGCGCTGCTCAGGATGAGCTTAGGCCTAGCATCTCTCACCACCCACGTGCAGAGGGCCAGCAGGGCTCTGAGTAGCTCTCAGAGGAAAAGCTGTGAGGTCCTGGGCCACACAGCTCAGTGAGCTGGCTAGGCCAGGTGACCCCTGCAGGCCCCAGAGCAGGGCTTGTGGGAGGCAGCTGCATGCAGATGGAGCCACAGCTGTGCTCCCAGCCAAGTGGAGCCCTCAGGTTCCTCGCTATGGTGAGCCTAATGCACCCTCTAGGTCATCAGTGGCCTCCATGCGACAAGAGCTGTCCCTGCAGGCCTGTGCCTGGAAGGCTTCTAGCGCCCCCTGGTGTACAGAGGCCATCCTGGGCCCAGGGAACCCTGGTGTGGGATGCCAGGCTGAGCCAAGGAAGTACCCAGCACCAGCAGGGCCTGGAGCCTGGGGAGGCCTTGCCCTGAGCAGCCCTTGTCCCTGGCCGCAGCCATGCCTTGTGGGGCCTGGGGTGGGCTGACCCAACCCCCTGAGCTGCCCTGGCAGGCACAGGGAGATTTCCCTGGAGACACAGCGAGGTTCCAGGGCCAGGGCTCATGCATCTGGACATCAGGGCTCCAGGGTCTGGTGGAAGCAAAGGTTCATCCTTGCGGTATCAGCCCAGCCTGCAGTAAAATGGACGTCTCCTTCTAGGCCTTGCCATTGGGCCCCAGGGAGCGCCGGAACTTGCTCCTCCTGTGGAAACAGGCTGTGGCGCTGCGGACACAGCTGGCAGAACTGCGGGCAGCCACAGAGAGGTGAGCACGAATACACAAACACACACAGACCGGCTCTGGCACCCTCTATCCTTGAGCTGGCTGGAAAGAGGCCGGGGGGAGAACAGAGGGCAAGGGGAGACAGAAGGGACCCGGTGAGGGAGGGGAGGAGGGCAGAGTGGCACCTGACTTCCTGGAGCTTTGGGGATACATCCTTTCAGGGCAGGCACCTCATGTGAGTCTTGTTTTTCACACAAGGGTTGTGCAGCTCAGAGGGTGGTGTTGGGCCTCGGGCCCCAGCCCCTGCTCCCCTGTGCCCCTGTGCTCTGCGGCATGGGGGAGCCTCCTGAGGATAGCCAGGCACCAGTGTGGTCTGCTTAGCCACCTGGCAGAGCCGGGTCCCCAGGCTCAGTGAGGGCACACCTGGTTCTCAGGGGTATTGCAGACATGCAAGCAGACACAGCTAGGACAGCACGGCATCTGCATGTGGCCTGCCTGAACCTCGACTCCAACCTGCGGCTGGCGGCCGACAGTACAGCTGGTGCCCTGGAGCGGCAGCTAGAAGAGCAGGTTCGAGAGGTGCTGCAGCTACAGGGCCGCTGGGACACAGAGAAGGCTGTGCTCCAGGCCAGGTGGGCACCGGGCAGGGAGGGCCAGAGCTCAGCCCTGTTTGTCAGTACCCCGGGGTGCCATCTCATCCTGCACTGGAGTCCTAATGCCCCCATGTGCCCACACCAGGGCGCATAGCCGATCCACACGCTGACCTCAGTCTTTGTCCTGGTGGCCTGGTCTCAACTAGTCTGGAGGCAAAGGCTAGGGCCTGCTTGACGTCAGGGATCACCGTGGGCACCACAGGGAGTGTGTGGACTGTTTTTCTCATGGCTGGAACCCAAGCGTGGGCATGTCAGGCTCAAAGCAGAAGTGTCCCCCTGGGCAGAAATGGAGGCCTAGGGGCCAGTTCCCTCCACAGGAACGAGACCAACATCCTACCTGGGGGTCTGTGAGCTTCATGGGAAATGTGCAAGGTTCTGAACCCACAACCCACATCTGGGGATCAGAAGTCTCTTCAGCAGCAGAGGAAAAAACACAACCAGGTGTAGTGGCCCACGCCTGAAATCTCAGTGCTTGAGAAGCTGAGGCAGGAGAACCACATGAGCTCAAAACCAGCCTGAGCTACATCATTAAACCCTGTATGAAGAAAAAAAAGAAAAGAAAAAAATAGGAGACAGCCCTGGGTCACAGGCTCAGCACCATGGACCAGGAGGTTGGCCAGATACCCCACAGGCTGGCCAGCACCAGCCCTCCCAGCTTCCAGGGCCCCAGAGGAGTGGGTGTGGGCTGAGGGAAGCCGCACAGCCAGCTGCAGCTGCCTGGGCAGCAGGGCTGAGGAAGGCCCCAGGATGGGGGAAGGTCATCAGCTAACAGCAGAGGGGAGCTCTGGGCAGGGGTCTGCTCGGCCAGGCTGGAGACTGAGCCCACCAGCTGCGCTGGCCAGTAGGGCTGTCTGGCCTCCACTGGACAGGGCTGCAGAGCTAAGCTAGGTCAGAGTGTGGGCTTTGAATGCCAAGGTCAGGACCAGTGCTTTAGCCCTGACTGGGGAGCCATTGAAGGGTAATAGTAAGGCTCGGCCTTAGGCAGGGGAGCACCCTGGGGCGGGGGTCACAGTGCGAGGATCCTGGGCAGAGCTGGGCATCCTCAGGGCTCTCACTCCCCTAGGCTCTCTGAGCAGACCCTGCTGGTGGAGGAGCTCACGGTGCAGAGTGAGCGGAGGGAGAAGGTGATCGCATCCCTTGAGCTGGAGGTCCAGAGACTGGTATGTGGGGCTGTGGTGGTGGCACCTTGGGGTGGGGTGGGGTCCACTGCCTGGCTGAAGGGTCTCTGCCCACAGGAATCTGGGCAGCGCAGTGGGGGCCACCCAGCAGAGGATATCCTTCGGGCAGAGGTCGAGTCTCTGCGGAGGGTCCTGGCCAGCATCAAGGAGGTTTGGACCACTCAGCCCTGGGGTGTGGGCCAGGCAACCCTCCCAGAGGCCCCGTCTAGCTGTGGTCTTGCACTCTGTCCCCTCAGTCCCTCCTTTGCACTTCGCAGGTGGCCCAGTCAGATTCTGGGAGCCCAGAGTGGCTGAGGAGCAGCAGCACTGAAGGTGAGGAGGTGCAGGGCCGACGAAGGAGCCCCCACCACGGCCTGTCCCCGAGGCAGGCCGGCACCCCAGCCAAACTGAACCCTGCACTGTGGGCTGTGCAGGCATTCAAGGAGAGGCGGCAGCAGCGAGAGCAGGTAGGGCCGTGGACTCGGGGTAACCCAGGCCAAGGGCACAACTGGAGGGGCCCCTCACACAGCCCACCCGCAGGAGCTGCTGCTGCAGCTGGCGTCCTCACGGGCAGTGGCCGCTGGGCTCCGAGAGCAGCTGTCGACATGTGGGCAGGAACTGCGGGCCTCGCGGAAGCTTCTACGGGACCGAGCCCAGGAGTGTGAGGACCTCCTGGGCCAGCTGGAGGTGCAGAGGCACGAAGCTCGGTGCTGCCAGACATCTGTCGAGCTCCTGGGAAGGTGGCAGGGTCACAGAGCCCAGGCAGGGAGCGGGGAGAGTGCCACCCTGGGCACAGGCTGGGCAGGGTCGCCCTTCCCAAACCTGGCCTCACATCCACCCCGTATGGCTTCTGGCACTTGGTCCAGCCCCTGGCCCGAGCATCCTCTCTGACTCTCTGCCTGGGCCTTCCTGCCCTCTCCCCCAGGAAGAAGGTGGCCCTGGAGAGGGAGGTGGAGGAGTTGAGAGGGGCAGCAGACATGGGGGATGCAGAAAGGCAGAGGCTGGTGGCAACCAACGCAGCGCTGCACAAGAGCCTGAGACAACAAGCCGGGCGGAGGTGGGCTGCAGTCACCGGTGCTTTCCCTCTGTGCCTGGGAGTCCCACAGTGGGGTCTCTCCCGTCCGTCTCATCTGTGGGGCTCAAGGCTGCCCCAGGGTGCTCCTGCTCCTCTTAGGGCTCCCTTGGCTTGGACAGGCTGCTGGGGCTCACCCTACCTCTGGGTCTTTTGAGTGACTCTCGTTCACCCTGCGGTGATCTCCACCCTCTGCCCTTTCCTTGGCCTCAGCCAGGGATGCCTGCAGCAGCTCGAGCAGAAGGTCTCCAGGCTTAGGAAGGAGCTGGCATTGGCCCGGGAGGCGCTGAGCACAGCGCAGCTGCAGAGGGACTCAGCGGAGAGCGAGCGGGAGGGCCTGCGTGGCGCCCTGGCCCGGGTACATCACTGCTCTGGGCCCTTGCCCTTCTGTCCCACTCTGTGCCCCTCACCCCTGTGCCCTTCTGTTCCCTGACTTCCCTGTCCTCACCTGCTTGCTAGTCTGGACCTCAGTCCCCACAGCCTCCCCCATCCATGCACAGCTCCGGACCCTACTGGCCATGCGGCTCCCAGCCTGTCCCGGGTTGTGGCCCCTCCTCCCGTGGGGCCTTCAGTGCCCCAGGGCCACTGTCTCCTGGAGCTCAGCAGTCCTCCCACTAGGTCCCAGCTTCCAGCTCGCTCTCCCCACACCCCAGTCCTGTCGTAGGATCTCGAAGTCCCTCCCTGGAGTCCCATCCAGTCATTCCTGCCCCTTCCCCAGGCGGAGTCCAGCAATGCTGACCTGGAGCTGCTGGTGACGCGGCTGAAGTCAGAGGGTGTGGAGCAGCGGGACTCACTGGCCACAATGGCCGCCCTAATGGAAGGGCTGGCCCAGGACAAAGGCTCCCTGAACCGCCTGGTGCTCCAGGTAAGCCAGGACCAGGGCAGCTTGCCCCATGCCTCAGTTTCCCCCAGGCAGCTGAGCACCTCCTTCCCAGGCCCCACCTCTTACCAGTCCCTGGGCCTCTTCCCGACCTGATGGCCGCCCACCCTGAGAATGAGTGCTGGGAGTACACAGGGGCAGTGTCCACGGCCGATAGTGGGCAGCCCACTGGGGCCGAGGGGCTGTGGCGTGTGGCCTGGACGAGGACCTCTGCTGCTGGTAGCTAGAGCAGGAGCGAGACCAGCTGCGGGAGCAGAGGACAGCGCTGGAGCGGGAGCAGGCGCAGGCCGACCAGCAGCTGGAGCACGTGTGGGCTGAGCGGAGAGGCCTGCAGGAGGCCTGCGGGCGCCTGGAGAAGCAGCAGGGGCAGCTGGAGGCGCAGGTGGCCCAGCTCGGGCGCGAGAGGGCCCAGCTCCAGGAGCAGGTGGGCCAGGTGAGGCCACCGTGGGCAGTCGCACGTCCTGGTCCCACCCCCTACCCACATCTGGCCTCTGCGGGCGCAGGGTTGGGGTGCTCCGAGGAGGAGCCCCGCGGGCTCTGCTCTGTCCTCCTGATCTTGGTCCACACCTGCTGCTGAGCTCTCCGGCACTGCTCATGTGTGACCCAGAGCTGTGTCCCAGTCTTCTGTAAAGGAGGAGCCACTTGGCTAAGAGGTGACTGACACAGCCTGGTCTTTCCTGACTCGCCTGGTGAATGTGTAGCAACCCTGTCCCTGCTGGATCTCAGGCCCCCGGTGGCACTTGTTTCTGCTGACCTTTCACATGAGGAACAGCATGTTTCCTCCATTTCCCAACGCTGTCCTTTTTCTGGTCCTCTTTGTCATCTTTTATTTGCTTGTTTACAAGGATTTACTGAGGATTGGATCCAGAGAGTGCTGAGCTCCATCCTCAACCCTTATTTTTCTACTTTAAGACAGTTTCGCTCAGTTGCTCAGCTGGCCTTGGACTTGCCCTCTGGCCTCAGCCTCCCAGTGTGCTCGGGCTCCAGGCACGTAGCACCGAGCTGCCTCTCTCTTTTGTGCTGCATGACTGCCATGCAGTAAGCGTTCCGACGGCTACATGTGCTCGTGGAGCCACTGCCCCTGCCGTGATCGAAGTGGAGCGCAGTCTCCAGCCTGGGGTGCCCTTGTGCCCCAAGCGGGCCTGCGGCGGCGGCGGCCTGTGTGTTGGCGTGCCGCAGCCTCCGCAGCGGCGTGGACTCCTGGCACCCGGAGGCAGTGGTGCACAGTGCTGGACGGAGCCAGAGCTCTGCTGCCGGCCACTGCTGCACACGCAGGCTGCAAGGCTGCTGCGAGCCCGGGCACAGTTTGTGTGCGTGGATTTTCCTTCTCCCTGAGTAACACAGGAGTGAAGTGGGTGTGTAGGCATGAGTGTGCTGAGCGAGCTCTACAGGAAGCTGCTGGCAGTGAGGTGCCTCAGCCACCTGCCAGCTTGCAGGCCCGTTCCAGACGCTCCACTGTTGACGTTTGGCAGCGTCTGTTTTTATTTTTAGCTATTTTTTGTGTACTAACTTATATGTCACCACAGTTACGATTTGCGTGTCCCTGATAACTAGTAATGCTGAGCATGTGCTTATCGAATATTCATACCTCTTCAAGGCTTCTGCCCGTTTTTTAGGTTGGGCTTTTGTGTTTAGCTGAGAGTTGAGTATACAGGACTTCTTCAGATATCACGGGCACAAGTGCTTTGCCAGTTAGATGTGCTGCCAGTACTTTCCCCGAGTTTGTGTCTCGCCCTTGAATTTTCTTTTTTGTTTTCTGTTGTTTTGTTTTGTTATACTGGGAGCTGAACCCAGGGCCTCTCTTGTGCTAGCAAGCAAGGACTTGAAGCCCTTCATTTTTTTCATAATGTTTTTTGGTTAGTGTTTTGAAACAGAGTCTCACTGCATAGCCCAGGCTGCCCTTGAACTCATGGCAACCCTCCTGCTTCAGCCTCTCAAGGGCTGGGGTTACAGGTGCATGCTGCCACACTCGGGCTTCATAATTTTTTTAAAACTGGGTCACAAACTCCGGATCTTGCACTTCGGGCAGGTGCTGTGCTGCAGAGCTGTAACCTTTGTCCCATTCATAATATTTTTGATGGGTATTGTACTGGTGGGTACATTGTGTCAACTTGAGAAGTGTAGAAGTTTAATTCAGTGACCCAGCAGGGAGCCAGGATCCTTAGTTTGTAAACATCCTCAGCCTGCGCAAGAGGAGAGTGAGTCTGCACCCCCACCCCAGGGTAGGTTGTTTATAACCTAAGGAGGGGGAGAGGCCGGCTAGAAGCCCAGCTGCTGCCCAATGGCTGCCCTCTGCCCTGTGCTACCCTGCCGGGGAGCCAGCTGAGCATAGACTGAAACCTTCACAAACTGTGAGCTAAATAAACCTTTCCTTCCTTAATTTTGGGTGTCAGGTGTTTTGTCCCAGCGATGAGTAAAAAGTACCTGAGATAGGTATAAAATTTCAGCAAATCTCTATTTTTGTGATGAGCATTTTTAGGGCCTGCTTGAGGAATCACTGCCTCCTGTGCTCTCACTGGGCCCTCAGCTGCCGTGCTGGGTGTACCCCAAGCCAGATCTGTGGTTCTCTGTTCTCCACGCACGAGCACCCCCTGGGACCTCGTAACTGCTAATTCTTGTACTTTGCACAAGGCCTACCAAGTCAGACTGGGAGGAAGACCAGAAACCTGGACTCCGATGAGACTGCCAGGCAGCCCAGCACACACTGAAATGTGAGACCAGTGTGTGGGATCAAGCAGGAGTCCAGGCCCAGTGTGTCCACTCTAATATCCAGCACCACTTTCAATGAGAGACTCTGGGTTACCTGGACAACACGTTGAAAATACTTGATCTTATACATGGGACTCAGTCTGTGCAAAGCAGTCTACTCAGTCTTTCATCAAAACCATGCTGTCTTACGCCCTTGTAGGAAGTCTTGCAATCGTGCAATACGGATCCTCCTGCCTTGTTCTTGTTCAAGCTGTGTTAGCTGTGTTCAGACCCTCTCCCGACCCATCTACAGTTTGTAGGCCACTTGTCAGTTTCTACCACTCCCCCTCCAAAAGCACACCGGGAACTTGACTATGACTGTGCTCCCTTTGTAGTCCAGTGTGAGGAGATGGGCCGCCCTGACTGCACTGCGCCTCCTAGCCTTGAGCTGGAGTGCCCGGGAGCGCGGCGAGCCTTCGCGGTGTCAGTTCTCCTCCTGCTTATGCCGTAGAGTTTTCAGCACAGAGGTTCTGCCCATCTTCAACTATCATCATTCCCACACTATTACCATAAACCATGTTGCCCATTTAATTTCATTTTTCTATTGTTTTTCACTAGTATAGAAGTGCAGTTTCGAGTCTTGACTTTGAGTCGTGTGACCTTGACGAATTCCCTTACAGACGCTGGGGTTTTAGACCTGCAGAAGCTTTACCTCTACGTCTGTGAAGAACACTGGGCTGTCATTTTGCTTCTTGGTAGTATCTTCATTAGATGTGAAACCTGACAAGCTACCCTCAGTGTTTCTTTGTCACAGCGATTTTGCTTCCTTTCTCATCCCATGCCTTTCATTTTTCTTTACTTATTACACTGTTACCTGCTGAGCTGAAGTGAAAAGTGGCCGTCCTCCTATCCCCCTAAATCACGGGGATGGGGTTCCACACCGCTCTGTTGACTCTTCTGTTCTCTGTGCTTCTCATGGACGCCCTGGATGAGCTAGAGGACTTCCTTTCCGGTCCCCACGTGCGTTTTAAAAGTCAGTACTGGGTATGGAATTCTGATAAAGGTTTTCTCTGCTTATATTAAGGTGATCTTGTTATCATTTTTCATATTTTGTTAGTGTGATAAATTTTGTTGGCCGGTATTTTGAATATTAATTCCACGCTGTGCACTTCAGACAGCTTACTTGAGCAGGTTAATAGCCATTTTATCTAGGTTGAATATATAATATTTTGTTAGGAATCTTTGCATTTGCATTCATGATGAACATCTGTGTGTATATGTGTGTATGTGTTTTGCAGTTTTTGTCTGAATTTGAATCTGATAAATGGCACATAAGATGCAGCTTTTCCTTTGTCTTCTAAGTGTATTACTCTCTTTTTGTATTTTCTGTCCTCTTTTCTATTCAAACTTAGTTCTGAATAGTCTTCAGTTTTATCTTTCAGGTCATTAGTGTTCTCTTTTGCTCCACCATTAAGCCCATATATTGATTTATTATATTAATTTATTAATTTGGGTTAATGTATTTTTTATGTATTTAGTACAGGGCCTATGGGGTCTCACCACACAGATTAGACTCATAGTGGTCCTCCTGTTTTCAGCCTCCCAAGCACTGGGATCACAAGCACATGCCACCACGCCCAGTCTCAATCGCCATCTCAGTGCATCCTGGTGACAGAGCTGGCATGGCACGCCAGGGAGTGAACCCTGGTCCCCGCTTCTGCCTAAGCAGGCACTTTAATCCACTGAGCTATCTGGTTGGCCCAATGTACTTTTAAATTGTGCAATTCATGCTTAGCACTCCGTTCTATTGTTAAATTCTCTATCTTTCCATCCATTATCTTGCTCATATTAATCAGCTATTTTAAATTTTGTCTGATAGCTCTAATATTTTCAAGTCTTACAGAGCTCAGTATCTCTATTGTCTGTCTTTACCTGCGGCTTTTGGTGTTTTATTTTTGATTGAGAATAGTGATGATGACACTCTTTCAGAGAAGACTTCTGTTGCTTCCTATAGGCAGAAGAAGAGGGAGGCGAGCACCATAATCTGATGGAGCTGAGCTGGCTTGCTTGATCTTCAGTCTTTTTGGATACTGGGGATTGAACTCAGGACCTTGTGCTTGCCAGGCAAGCACTTATGCTACTGAGCTATCCTCCCAGCCCTTCCGAGCTTCATTCTTTAGGAGGGGTAGTCCATTGCATTCAGCTTTTCTGTGAATAAAACCTGAAGCTCTGGGTGCGCTTGATGACCGTGTGTTCCTTGCATCTCAGCACCTAGCCAGAGCTCTGAGTCAGCGAATGTTTGAGGAGACAGGATGCCAAGTGGTGGCCTCATTCTTCTGTTACCTCCTCTCCAAGACCTTGGCATTGTCAGACCCAGCTGCCTCTGCAGTTCCTAAGGGGAACTGTGTATTTTGGGGACACATTTTGTCTAGGTCCTCATGACATCCTTGGTTGAAGGAATGATCTGGAAGCTAGTTCACTGCTACCTTCCCCTGCCACTTCCGTGCCACGTGTCCCATCCTCTGGATATTTGTGGTCTAGCAAAGATTGCCACTGAGGCTGGCAGTGGACAAGCCCAGTTCAATAGCATCTCTGCCACAGGGTGAGGACTAGACACCCCTCTATTGTGAAGCCCTCTGCACCTTGGCCTATGGCCCACCTTCTCCCATGTGGGTTTACTCCTTCTCCCTCAGGAGACCCCTCTCTCATCCACTCACTCTTTTCTGCCACACTGTCCACTTTCTTCAACCTCTAGGTCATGTGCAAGAAACAGGCCCTGGAGGAGCAGCTGGCACAGAGCCTGCAGGCCCAGGAGGCCCAGGCAGACACTCTGCAGCAAGCCCTGCAGGAGAAGGATGCTTTGTCTGAAGAACGGGCCCAGTTGCTGACCAAGCAGGAGGCCCTGGAGAGGCAGGGCCAGCTCGCAGCAGAGGAGGCAGCTAACTTCAGGTGCCATGGGCCTGCCAACCAGGGCGTGTCCATCATGGAGAGCCCAGTGTGGGGGATGGTGGGGCCAGGCACCAACATAGGGCAGGGTGAGCATGTCTCCTGTCTATGTGTGAGAGGTGAGGTGTGACTGAGGGGGACCCTGAGGTCACCTTCCTGAGCACACAGAGCACATGGCAGAAATCCAAGTCAGCCCTACAGGGGAAGACGGGCCAGGTCTTGCTCAGTGGTCTGAGCTTCAGGGTGAGTCTGGCTCCAGGCAGCCGCAGCAGTCAGAATCCTGTGTCTTCTTTCATCTGCCCTGCACTCATTCCTAGCTAAGCTCGCACAGCAAGTGGGCAGAATGGCCAACAACCGCCCCAACCTAGGAACCTTTCCCCAAAGAAGCCCCTAGCTGCCTCCATCGTCATCTTGGCCCACCAGGTGTCCCTGTGGCCATCCTGGGAGCCAGAGTCTCTGATCACTGCCCTCCAAGTGTCTACTTCTGAAAAGGGCGCCCCTGCGCCCAGGCCCTGAGGGGGCGG
Source organism: Capromys pilorides (assembly GCA_004027915.1). Lineage (NCBI taxonomy): Eukaryota > Metazoa > Chordata > Mammalia > Rodentia > Capromyidae > Capromys > Capromys pilorides. Next base: position 56,062 of record PVKN010000564.1, read on the forward strand.
CCTCCCAGGGCACTGCTGTCTCTCTCTCCGTGGAATGCTGGCCCCTCTTTAGCCAGCACAAAGACCAAGCTCCTGCACACACACACCACCCTGGGCCACCTCTCCCTGCCCACCTGCAGCAGCAGGACCTCCACTTGAGAGCTCAGAAACGGGGAAGACGATCCTGGAAGGGCTGCAGCGAAGAGACCAGAGGCACCCTTGGACTCCCAGCCTGAGTGGCAGGGGACTGCCGTAACTAGATGGAGGCAGGTTCCAGGCTCTCCTGCTTGCCCAGCTGGAAGAGGGTCCTGGCAAGGCAATGTGGGGCCCTTGGGAGCTGGCAGGGAGTGGGAGCTGGAGCGGGGACAAGGCGCCGTGTGGCAACGAGCCGGCTCTCGGGGCTTCTGACCTGGACCCAGAGGACCCCTTTCTGCAAACATCAGAAAGGAAGGAACCTTCTGGAAGGCTCTGATGTGCTGCCCCTGCTGAGGTGGCAGAGCATGCCAAGAGACGCAGGAGGCTGAGGTGGTCTGCTTGGGCTGAACCTGGGCCCCAGAGCCTCCCTGCAGCGGCTGGGGTTGACATGTTTTGAGTGCAGTGTCTGCTGGAGAGCTTGTGTGTTCACATGTGGCTTTGACGTCTTCGACAGCAAATGCTCCGCTCTGGCAGAGCAGAAGTAGCCTGGGTCGCTCACTATGGGCCATGGGCAGGGCAGGTGCCAGTGCATCAGGCCCAGGGACCCCGGCCCTTACTTTACCCTCTCAGGAGTGGGTATTGTGTGAGTAGGTGTGCGGCGTCCCACTCAAGCCTACAACCTGCTAGGTTCTTACCTAGCAGGGTGTTTGGGGGACTCCCTCGTGTCAACAGAACAGAGGAACCACATGGTGTTCCTGAGTGAGACGAGACTCAGCCAGCCCAAGTGAGCAGCTGGGTGTCAGTGTCAGCATACGTGTGCTTCTAAGGAGCCAGCACCTGGAGCGCCCCAGGCCCCCAGCCAGCATCAAGGTGGTCCCTGCACTCGGGGTTTGCTGACCCCACGTGCGACTGGCCCCAACTGTGGCTCGACCCTCCCAACAGGCAAACTTTGCGTTTGCAGCCAGCTGTGTTTTCTTTGTAAATAGCCGTCATTTTTCCCCTTTCCTGGAGGGTTGGCTAATGTTCTGTCACTGAGTGGTAGGGGCCACGCGCATGATGGATTTAGCGCTCTGCGTGTGTTTGTGTTTTGTATCTATTCGTGGCCTTCGAAGCTGGTTTATGGAATCTCGTCTGCAGGAAAAACACTCTCCTTCCCTCTCTACATGTGTCCAGATCTGTCGGCCTCTCCATTTTTGTCTCATGGCTCGAGAAGATCACGAAACACCTTCCTATTTTCTCAACCACGTTTACAGTTCTGTGTAGCTGACACTTATTGGTTTGTTTTGGTTTTGAGTTTAGTTTCTCATTCATCCAGAACGCATTTGTGCACCCGGTTCAACCCGTTCTTGGAGCTTCTGCATGAATGAGGTGCCCTGCGGTTCTCTGATCCCTGCACCTGGCCTGGGCTGATGCTGTTCTGTGTCATGGGGACATGTGGGTGACATGCCTGTCTGTTGCTCTCTGTAGGACCCAGAGAGACTCTCTGGAGAGTGACCTCTTTGAGGCCCAACAACTGGTGGCACAGCTGAAGGTCGAGCAGAAGCAACTGGAGGAGGCAGCCCAGAGCATGCCCTTGGCCCACCAGGCCCTGCAAGGTGCTCCTCCCTGCCCACTGCCCACTGCCCACTGCCCACTGCTGAGGCTAACCTGGGCTCATCCCCCAGAGGTGCTGCTCTCCTCCGGGCTCCAGCGGGTACTGACTCAGCCTGGGGCTTGTGCACCCCACTCTGTACCATGCTGACCCAGGCTCAGAACTGGGCTGTGGCTACGGAGCTGCTGCCATAATCTGTGCCCCACCTGTGCCCGCCCCTGCTCCCCTGCCCCTGCCTTATGCAGCCACAAGTGGACTGAGCCGCCACCTCTCCTCAGGGCCATGCCCAAGCTACAGGGTGCCTTGGCAGGTGGCCCTGTGACCAGCCCTGACCAGCCCATCACTTCCCAGGGGAGATGGAGCAGCTGAAAAGGGACTGGGAGGCACAGCAGACGAGGCTGCAGTGGGACATCAGGCGGCTGCAGCGGCAGGTGGCTCAGCAGGAGCGAGACATGCAGCTGGCCCTGGAGAGCCAGGCGATGACCCACCAGGAGGACCTAGCTCAGCTCCAGAGGGAGAAGGTCACCTGCCCTGGGCCCACCTGGCTGCTTCTGGGAGGGTATGGCCTCCTTGGGGGAGGGCCCTGGAGACTGGGGGCGGCGCCAGGCGATCCTCACACCTTGGAGTTCAGGTGGGTAGCATGGGGCCTCCCTGAGCCCTTGCAGGTGGGGAAGGCATGGGCTGCCCTCCACTCTGGTTCTGTATGTGTTTTGGATAGATGAATGGAAATACATACATAAAATAAATACATACTGGGTCCGTCCCCATCTGTGTTGTCCTGCTGGTCCCAGACCCCAGCAATTCCTGTTGGACTGTGTTTACCTCCCAGTCTGTCACTGGCATGCAGTTGAGGGTTAGAAGGGATTGAAGACCTGGGAGATAAAGGCAAATGATGAGATGTGGAGAGGACTTTCCCAGTCACTGCTTGGGGACCCTGTGGAGAAGATGGGGAGGCAATCAGCCTGGCCATCTAGCCTTGGTGTCCCATGGGTGCCCTTTCACTCAGGACCACAGGTGCCTGCTGGTCTCACAGCCTATCCTTTGTCATGGCCAGGAAACCCTCAGTCTGAACCTGGCAGAGGAGAAGGAGATGGCTGCCCGTCAGCAGGAGCAGGAGAAGGAGCTGGTGGCAAAATGCACAGCCGAGAGGGAGGCTCTGGAGGAAGAAATTCAGAGCCTAAAGCAGGAGCGGAACGAGCGCCTCCACCAGCTGGAGCACAAGATGCAGCAGGTGAGGGCAGCGTGGGAGGGGAGGGAGCCTCCCGCCCACCGCGCTGTCCTCTAGGACCCTGCACAAGGGCCGTGTGGAGCCTCGGCCCCTCCCCAGGCAGACGTGGCCTTTCCAGGTCACCACTGATGCATGTTTGGTCTGTGGCAGTTCTGGTAGTTAGGGAGCCATCCACCTGCTCATCCATACATCTGCCCATCTACACATCCACTGCCTGTCATCCATCCATCCCCCCACCCACTTACCTCACCACTGATTCATCCATCCATCTATCCAAATTATATACATACATACATACATATACCCAACTGTGCACCCATTTACACATCCATCTACCTGCTCATCCAACCAGTCGTCCACCCACATATCCTCTCACTTGTCCGTCCATCCATCCACCATCTGCCCACCCCCCTTATCCTTTCAATCATCCATCTGTAGATCTACATGCCTCCTTAGCCAGCCACTCACTTATGCATCCAACCACCCTTCTACCCTCCCATGCATGCTGCCACGTATTACCTCCCAACTGTCCATACCCAAACATCTATACATCTGTCCACCTATCCATCCATCCATCCTCTGTCTGCACCCACCCACCTATCCATCTGCACATCTACCTCTCTACCTCTCTGTGTTTCCATTTATCCATAGGTCTACCCACCTACTCACCCATCCATCCTCACATCCAGCCATCCACCCATACACACACACACACACACACACACACACGCACACACGCACGCACGCACACACACGCACGCACGCGCACACCTACTCATGCACCTACCTACTCATCCATCCTTGTGTCTGACTACCCACCCATCTGTGCATCTATCTGGTTTGCCAGTTATTCAGCCACTCATCAGTGCATCCACCCTGATCTCCTGTCAGCCCCTCTCTTGGCCATCCATCCTTCCCTCCTACAGGCTGAGACTCATACACAGTCTGAGGGCCACCCTCAGTCCAGGTCTCTTCAGGGTGCTACCTAAAGAGCTCATATTGAGTGAATAAAGCAGACAACTGAATACAGTCATATGAGTCCTTGCACAGTGTGACATGTCAACAGAAATTATGAAATTGTGAGGAGAAACTGCAGTGGCTGCAACAGCTGGAGGTTACTCTCCAACTGTTTCTACTTCAGCCCTCATAGTACTCTCAGGCACACACTTACGGAAGCCCCATTTCACTGGTGAGAAAACCAAGGTCCACTTGTGTCACCTTTGCCTGGGCTGCACCAGGCACCTGCCAGACACTGAAGCTCGGGTTAGGACCTGCCAGCATTCTACAACCTGAGGTGGAGGAAGGAGGCTGGGGCCTTTGAGGAGCCTTTGAGGGGACAGTGGGCTGTCTCTGTAGCCACCATGCATCAGTCCCGGGCAGTGGAGCCCTGGCTTCTGCATCCAGTATGATAGAAGCTGGGCCTGAAGGACAGGGAAAGGGTAAGCTCTGAGCCAGCAGCCGCTGAGCCAGAGACCCCTAGGGCCCAGTGCACCTTGCCCAAGGATGCCCAAGAAAGAGTCCTCAGGAGCAGCACATCTAAGAAAGCGGGCACCGCTCAGGGCCAGACCTGGCACCTGTCGAAGCTGAGACCACACAAACCACCTTTGTGTCCGTACTCAGAGCTCCCAGAGCCACTCAGTGAGAAGGGGGCTGGGAGAGCAGAGCAGGCTACATGGTGGACAGAAGCTGTACTGTGGTGGCCTTCCTGGGGCTGCCGTGTGACATCAATGCACAATAGCCTGATGACACAGAGGACCAGGCCTTGGACACTGGCGTAGTGCAGCAAGTGGACATTCTTGGGACTCATTGGCTCTTCCTGCTCTCCTATGTCAAGCAGTGATGTGAGAAATAGCAGAGGGGCAAAGGAGCAGCAGGCGAAGCCCACCGCTTCCCCAGGCGGTAACCGCATTCCAGCCTCAGGTCGTCTTCAGGAGACGGTACGGACAAGCAGCTCTGTGAAGCCAGCATCCGAGCCTCGGCTGCCTGCCGAGATCAACTTCCACGCTGCAGGCCCGAATGTGACTGAGTGACGCCCTTCACTGTGAGCCCACACTTCTGTCTTTGATGGAGCTTTGCCAGGAATGTTAACCAATATTTGCTGCCATGCCCACCATGAGGGCCCCAGAGAGGGAGGCACAGAGCAGGTCTTAAGACCTCACAGGCTGATGAACAGATTCGTGCAGAGCCCGAGGCAAGGCTGAGAACAGAACAAGGGCAGGCCGAGGGGGGCTGAGGCAACCCCCATCTCTAATGCAGAGTCCCACAGTCCCCTCCCCAGGGACCGACACTGCTGGCGGTGCTACGAAGCCCTCAAGAGCTCATGCAGATGTGCAGGCCAAGGGCAGAGCCCCCAAGAGGACTACCCAGCTAAGGTGCCAGCCAAAAGTTCAGGGTCTCCAGGCCACAAAAAACAAGCATGAGACCTCTGTGGTCCTTTGGCTCCGTTACCCACATGGGCAACACATCAGGACTGGGCCAAAGGAGAGACAGGTGAGGTGAGCTCTCTGGCACTGCACATCGCCTACCCAGGACATCGCGTGCCCTCAGCCAGGCCTCCACTGCACTCTGGGCCCAGGACTTGACTGGCACCAGGCACACCGTGGTCAGCACACTGACAGGCCACGTGTAGCTGGTACACCTGATCATGCAGCCGGTCTTGCCAGCACAGTCTCCACCCTATGTCACCCCACTGACCTGATCCCTGCCTGTATAGGCCGGGCCACCAGTGATGACAGGCTCTCCTCATGGGAAGCTCTAGAGTTGAGAACTCCTGCCAGCACAGAGACCAGACAAATGCATTATGCAGCAGCTTGGGAGCACTGCTTGCAATAGAAACACACCGACCATGCTCTCCTTAGGGAAGGGTTACAGCCTGATAAACCCATTGGAAACTGAAAATGCTGCAGGTGGGAGCTGCATCTCACACACCTGACTCAGGAGACCCCCGGTGTCGCTTGGCATGCTGTCGTGCCTACTGTTCCCTGGCCATGATGCGGACACTGTCTGGCAACAAGAAGGCTTGAGCCACACAGCCTGGGAAACAATTAGACGCAGAACCGAAGTACAATTTCCCCTGAACGCATGGCACTCAGACGGCACACATGAGACGGCACGCATGGTCACTGTGTCCCAGAGGGCTTTGCTGCTGTGTCGAGCTTTGAGGTTCTTCCCCGCGTGCTTCCACTGAGACAGCTGCACACATTTGCATTTGTGGGCCTCCCATGGCCACACACCTGGGCTGTGTCCACCACTGTTACGAGTCATAGCTGCGTCCACAGCTGACCAAGTCATATAGCTGTATCTATGCTTGTTACAAGCAGGGTCGTAAGCACCAAGGATGAGTTAGAGCCCGGCTCGGCCTGCAGAGGTGGCTGCGGTGGGCATTGCTGGGTCCAAATCTGTCTACCTCCAGAACCCTTGCGAGGGCAGCGTCGTGCCTGGGAACTGGGGATGATGCCCCCGTCTTGCTGGATGGCTTTCCCTTCTCTCCTAGGGAGATGGTGATCTGGGGTCCTGAGATTGCTGTGCTTCCTGTGCTCAGTGGGGACCTATGTCTGGAGGGACTGGGGGTCCTGAGCCTGTGCCTGGCCAGAGAACGGGCAGGACTCTGGGCAGCGTGGCCTAGGGCAGCTGGAAAGGACTGCTGAGCAGCACCAGGCTGCAGGACATGGGACAGGCAATCATTTGGGCCCCAGCTCCCCAGCACCCTAATGAGCCCTGTGGTGTCCAGGCCCTGGGTGTGAAGGACGCAGAGAGGAGCCAGCTGCAGGAGGAGCTCTCCAGGACCACACAGGAGCTGGAGCGGGCACAGTGGGGGGCGCAGGGCCAGCAGGTCCGCGCAGAGGTGAGCATTCCTCGACCCTGCCTTCCCCAGCCTCAACTCCCCCCAGGTCTCCTGGGAGAGGGCACTGTCCTGAGGTCAACAGAGTCCAGAGCAAGCTGAGGCCACACTCCAGGCCCTGCCCTGGAGCTGCTGGAACAAGAGAGGAGGAAATGTGAGCCCTGGGGCCTCAGACTCCCTGGTCTGCTCACCCGGGCTTGAGCCCCAGCCTCACCCAAGGCCCTGGGGCTCACCATCTGGGGTCCCAGTCCACAAGGTTACACGTACCCCAGGACAAACCCCAGCCAGGTAAGAAGCTGCTTCGCTTCCCTTGGGGAAGGTCACTCAGTCACCTCAGTGCGGGCAGGGGCCTTGTGTGGGTGCCCACAGTGCTGGACGGTGGGTGAGGTGCTACATGGAAGGGGGTGCAGAGTTTGGGAGCATCTGGCCCCTCCCAGTGACTCACCAGCCAATGACCAGGCCCCCGCCTGCCCCCCGGGTCCTGATGGCTTCCAGCCTCAGCCCCGTGTGGCCTCCTTGGCGTTTGCACAACCTCTCCCTGGGGACACAAGCCCTGGCCAGGGCTGGGCTCTGTCCCCATCCCACACAGGCAGGGAACCAAGAAGGCCTCCCAAGGTCCCAAGAGGGACTCCTGCATGGAGTCAGCGTGGCTTCCCAGGCCCCCTGGACTGGGCCAGGCTGCCTGCCCGTGGGCTCTCTGGGGAGCTCGTTAGGGTTCTTTTGCCACCTCAGCTCAAAACGTGGAAATTAGAACCCGCTGACAGGAGAAGGTAGGAAATGGGCCAGGGAACCCCAGAGAGTGGAGAGGAAGCCAGCCATCACCAGTGCTGAGGGCCTCCTGGCCTGTGTTGGTGTTGTGGGCTATTCCTGCTGGACTGTGCAGACAAAATCATGAGCTGTCGTCCACAGGGACACGTGTCAGTCAACAAAGAAGAGGGGCTGGGGAGCCCTGTAGCGGCTGTGGCACGAAGGGGTGATGTGGGGTCCCCCATGCCCCCAGCAACACTGTGTAGTTCTAAGGAGACCTGTGCTCGCCCAAACCCATGGACACCGTGGCCCTTGAGTGGGGGCCAAGTGTGCGGTCCTGGCAGGCAGGAGGCTGGGCCTCGGCTTGGCAGTGTCTGTGGACAGCCCTTCCGTGGGCTGAGGGAGGCCCTTCAGGCAAAGGGGCCCAGCCCTCCAGGAGCCCGAGGCCTGTGCCTTCTGGCAAGCACAGCAGGGCATGGGTGTGGCAGGCCCCACTGAGTCCCCAAAGGCCACACCCTGTGGTGGGAAGGGTACAACGAGGACACTGGAACAGTCATGGCCACAGGGACCCAGATGTCCTCTGATCTTAACTGCCTAAGTGACAGCTCAGGACACAGAGGACCCAGTGACCACATCTGCCCCAGGGCCCTGGCTTACCTCATCCCACACTGGTAGGCCAGGCCCTTGGTCAGGAAGCAGAGATAGCTTGGCTGGGAGGGTGCACCCCATTCCCATGCTGACCACAGGGATGCTGCAGGACCAAGGGCCTCCTCGGTGTGCCATGTATCCATCAAAGTTCTAGGGTCATTGAGGGCAGAGCCGTTCACCTGCTGGAGAGGCTCACACAGGAAAAGGGCTGGCATTTGGTCCCACAGCCTGGGGGCCCATAGGAGATGCCCTGAGTGGGGATCTGGGGGATAGGAGCCCCCCTCTTTCTCAGGGAGCCCCACCCTGTGGTAATGGGCTGATGAGTGCCTCCCACCTAGGTCACCATCGGCACCCTGACTGAAGAACTGAGGACCCTCCAGGCCCAGTTTGAGAGTAGCATCTCTGCCCATGAGCGGGAGGCCACAGCTCTGAGAGGGAGCCTCCAGGAAGCAAAGGCCCAGCAGAGCGAGCTGCAGAGAGAGGTAGGGGCGGGGCGGGGCAGGGTGCAGGGGCGCAGAGCTGAGAGGAGGGTGCTGGACGAGGGGCAGGGCCAGGCAAGGTGGAGGTAGGGTGCTGCCACGTCCCCAAGTGACACCAGAGCTGGCCCACTGGCACCTGGCTCCAGCCATGGGCAGCAGAGGGAGACAGAGGTCTTGTTTCCAGGCCTAAAGGGTGAATTCAAGAGGAAGCGGGCTGTGTGGGTTGTGGGTGTCGGGCACCGAGGGCACTTGGGCTCTTGGGAGATGTCACAGCCCGGCTGCCTGGGGCCAGCTCAGAGAGGGCTCGCCGGCTGACCTGTCCCCATGTAGTCGAGGCACCAGGCGTGGGAGACATGTCCAGCAGTGTCTGTGGCTGCTCCCACTCCTGGAGAAAGGCCTCACCCTCGGATAGGAGACTTGGTGTCACCCACAAGTGTCATCAGTGCTGGGTAGGGTGCCAAGCAGGGTAAGATGGGGGGCCTGGTGAGAGAGCATGGGGGAAAGGTGGAATGAGTGGGATTTCTGGGTAGTCACAGGCCTGGTAGAGCCCTGGTGCTGACCCAAGGCCTGGGAACCTTGTGGCCATGATGAGAAGAGTTGTGGGCAGGTGGTGGGGCCCACGAGGCCAGCCAGCCCTGTGTGTGCAGTGGGTAGAAGGCGTTTCTGAGGGGCTCAGCAGGACAGAGGTGCCTGTGGGAGGCCGGGGCAGTAGGTTACAAGGATCGGGGCTGCAGGGGGGCGGCCACTGGGCCCCACAGGGATAAAGCGGGCTGTATGCCACGGCCTGAAGCACAGGGTGCAGCCCCAGGCACAGCCCACAGCCCACAGAGCAGAAGAGGAAGCAAACGTGATTTAACACGACGGCTGTTTACCTTGGCCCCAGAGAGAAAGGGCTCCTTCCAGCAGATTTCAAAGGCAGGCCTGCCGTGGTCACAGTGGGGGAGAAAGTGAGATGTCAAAATTGGGGGCAGCAGGAGGGAACGGGGGCACGGGCCTCATGGCAGGGCCAGGCCTCCAGATGGGGAGTGGGACCTCCAGAAAAGGTGGGGTGACAGGAGGCTGAAGAGGAGAGGGACTCCGGGTACAAAGTGGAGAGAGAAGAGGACAGAAGAGCCCTCCCTGGGGGTGCCAGGCCTGGTCCAGTGTTGCCATGGAGATCTCAGTGTTTTTTATAGTCTTTAAACTGGAGGAGCTTCCAGATTCTTGCAGGCCCACTTGAGGTGCACATACATGTGCGTGCATGTACACACATGGTGCCCAGTGTACGTGTATATGCACAGTCATAGTTGCACACTGGCCACCTCACATGTAGACCATGAATTCACATACATAGACACAGATGGGACCATGAAACATACATGCACAAAGATAAATAGCAGATAGGCTCACGCGCCTGCAAGCCTGCCTGTCGTGTGTGAGAGAGAGCACATACAACACACACGCACACGCTCGTACTTGCTCATGTGCACAGGCTGGCCCAGCAGCCCTCCCTGTCCCCTTTGCTGCCCTCCCCTCATGGAGCACTGGAGTTGCCTCCCTGTGGGAGATTTCAAAAGAGGCTGTTTATACAATTTCTAGTAAAGAAATAATTATTATAATCACATTAAGCGATCTGGCTGTAAAATTCCTGTAAGGGGAAGCGTGCTCTCCTGAGGCAGGGGTGGGGCGCCATCCAGGCTGGGGGGGCTCCCCGGCTGTTTTGCTTGTTTTCATCTCCTCTGCCCTGGGAAATGGAAAGAGCTGCTTTCATGATGGATCGGCCCTTGCACTGGTCCTTGACCTTCTGGGTTGATTTCTGCTGAGCTCGCGGAAAATGCTCGGCACGGTTGTGGCTCCCACATGTGGGGGGCAGGGGGAGCAGGGAAGGCCTGGGCCCTTCCCAAAAACAGAACAACAATAACAGCAGCCAACTCAGAGCCAGGCCGGCCAGGGGCCTGGACAGTGTCCCATGCAAACAGCCAGCAGAGAGGGGTCTGCTTTTGGCAAGCAGCAGCCTGACGTCGGTCCTCACGTTCTGTGGGCTCCTGCACCTCCTGGGGGACAGGAGAGCCAGGACAGGGCTACCCTGCTCCAGCCTGAGCCCACCGAGCTGGCTTCCCCAGACTCTCCACACGGGCCCTGTGCAACCCAGTGCCTGAGATCCCTGCTGTCCCAGAACAAAGACCAAGAGTAGGCTCAGCCCGGGCCAGGACTGGCAGGGGACAATGACTTGCTGTCATGCCTGCCCTCTTTGGAGCAGCTGTCGCCATGAAGGGTGGAGCTGGTGGCTGTGTGGGCTCCTCAGCATGCCTGCCCATGGTGGGCCCCCTGTCTTGGTCTGCAAGGTCCTTGTACATGGGCTCAGGGAGGTCTCCTGGGACAGGGCTGTGTCCTTGTATCAGGGTGGCCTGCACTAGTGGCCCCAGTACATAAAGATGCCTGACTGCATCCCATAAATGGGAACAGGAGCCAGGTGTGGTGGCATGTTCCTGGAGTCCCAGGCTGAGGCAAGAGGATCACTAAGAGTTCAAGTCCAGCCTGGGCTAGATAGTGTAACCCTGCCTCAAAAACAAACGAAATATGATGGAGATGGAAGAAGGAGGCCTGGGCACGCAGAGCCAGGGTATAGCCTGCAGAGACAGGTGGTAGCCATGGGAGAAACACAAGTGCCCTGGCAGCAAGAGGAAGAGCCATTGGGCAGCGGGCAGCTGGACGCAGGTGGAGAGTGCTGTGTGCCCCCAGGGCCTACTAACCTGTGGCTATGTTCCAGAGCCTCAGGAGACACAGGCAAGGCCAGTTTGGGAATGAGGGGTGTCTGTCAGCTCTGGTGCCAGCCCTCTGTCACAGCTTCCGGAGCTGCTGCATTGCCTCCATAGCAGCCGGGACAGCCAGGGCTCCGGTGCAGTGAGACTGGTGATCAGCTCTCTTCCCCAGGTTGGGACATAAGTGCCCTATAGGCCAGAGTCTCAGCTACATGCCACCTCGGGCTCCCTGCATACCCTGCCCAGGCCACCCCAGCCCCCACTCACTGGCACTCCCACCCCCAGGCCAAGAGGCTGCAGGCCCAGCTGAGTGGGGCCCAGGAGGTGCTGGCCGGGCTCCGCCAGGAGCTGCAGGGCAGCAAGGAGAGCTGCGAGGGGCTGCGCAGGGAGGCCCTGGAAGCCCGCCAGGCACTGGGTGCCGAGGCCCGCGAGAAGGACATGCTGCAGTACTCCAACAGCGAGCTGCGCGCTGCTCTCCTCAGGGCTGAGCAGGACAAGGCCAGGTATGGCAGGCCTCAGAGGCCTCAGGCCAGGTGATTGAGGCACTGGGTGAGAGAGCTTTGAGAAGCGGGCATGGTCAATGTGCCCATGTGTGCCAGCCTGTCCGGGGCACTGGGGTCTCAGAAGACCATCCCTGTCCCCAAGGAGCTCTTGTCAGTGCTCAGATGGCCAGAAGAGGCCCATAGGAGGCGGGGACAGGCTGGGAGCTGGGGCCTGGCCAGGGCTCCAGGAGGGCCTTGTGGGCCACACAGCAGGCAATTGCTTGGAACCAGGTCCAATGCCACCTGGTTCCACTGGGAAGGCTCAACCTGCTCACAGCTGTGAATGTCTGGGGAAGCCCTGCAGCCTGTGGCACCTTCTCAGTTTAAAGCAGGCCAAGAAGGAGCATGAGCAGGAGCTGCAGGCGCTGGACAAGGTACGGGTGGCAGCCCAGGAGGAGTCCAGTGAGCTCCGGGCCAGGCTTCAGGCACAGGCACAGGCCCAGGAGGAGAGCCACCGAGACCTGCAGGAGCACCGCAGGCAGGTGAGGCCGTGGGGTCCCCAGGCCGACAGCGACGCCTGAAGCATGCTGGGTGGGGGAGGGGTGCTCTGCTTCTGTGCTGAGCACGGCTGCGCCCATCAGCTCAGGTGACGCAGCATTTCAGACCTAGGCCTGTGCCCCACCCAGCCTCCTGCCCCAGAGAGGGACACCAGCTGTGTGGGCAGAGGGTCCGACCCAGCCTGGGCCCTAAGTATGGGCCGGGGAGCAGGGAGCACCCGAGGGGGCAGCTCCTGCTGTAGCCCCACAACCCAGGTGAGGACGCTGGAGGCTGAGAGCCAGAGGCAGAGCAGGGAGCTGCGCACGCTGCAGAGCCAGTGCTCGCGGGAGGCCCAGCGGCTGCAACAGAGCCGGCAGGAGGTGCTCCAGCTGCAGAGGCAGGTGGCAGAGACTGAAGCTGCCCACCAGAGTGCCCAGAAAGAGGTAGGGGCACGACTGGCTCTGCCAGAGGGAGGCAAGGGTCCTCAGCTCTACCAGGAGGCAGCTGGGGGACACCATGCAGGGAGCCCAGGGCTCTCACTTCCAACCCCACAAATACCTGTGGGCCTGTCCACATCCACGTGCCACTGTGGCCATGTGTGGCAGGCTTGGACCCATTGCAGTTATAAGCCCTGCTGCAGAAAAGGGCAAGTCAGGGCTGGCCAAATAGCTCAGCCGATTAAAGCACCTGCAAGCAGGTGCAGGGGCCTGGGATTTGATCCCCCGGCCTACTGTGCCAGCCCCACCCCCAAGGTGCACTGAGACAGCAATTGAGACTGGGCGTGGTGGTGCACGCCTGTAATCCCAGCTCTTGGGAGGCTGTAAACAGGCGGATCACTATGAGTCCGATGTAGTAGTGAGACCCTGAGCACCCTGTAGACACTTCCCTAAAAAAAAGAAAGAAAAGCAAAGGGCAAGCCCTGCTCTGAGCCATTCTCCACCTGACATGGGGAGAGGTGCCCTCACCAACACTGTGCCAAGCACACAGAGCCCTAAGGCACATGCCAGCACATCTACCATGGTCCTCGCTGCTGCCTGGCTCCTGAGGCCTGAGTGCCCAGCCACATCTGTGCTGGGAGACAGATGTGGAGGCTCTCCCAGCTGTAAACTGTGGGTTGGGGGCTGATTTGCCAAGGACAGAGGGGCTCCTGGCTGCACCCTGCCAACCCACCAGGGGTCCAGATCCTGTGTCCTTCTCACAGATCCTGGGACTGCAACGGAAGCTGGCGGAGGCCGAAGCCACAGGCAAGGCCCGGGCAGAGCAGCTGGAGGGACTGCTGTCTGAGAGCCGGGCGGCTGGGCACTCTCTGCGAGCCAAGCTCCACAGTGTCACCAGGAAGCTGCAGCAGACCAGTGGCCAAGCTGACCGCCTCCAGGGCCGCCTGGACAACGCCTGCAGCCGGGTACACAGCCTGGAGCGGGAGCTGGCCAGGACCAAGGCCGCCAAGAGGCACGCGGAGGCCCAGCTTGGCCGGCTGTGCTCCATGCTGCGCCGTGGCCTGGGACTCCGGGGCCAGAGCCCAGCAGTTTCCCTGCAGCCACCTGGCTTTCCAGAGAAAGGTCAGCTCTGTCTCTGGCCAGGGCCCTGTTACAGCCCAGAGCTCACATGCACAGCAGGGTGGCCCCTCCCCAGAGCCCTCAGCACACGGAGAGGGCAGGAGCCTCTGGCCACACGCCCTCCGCTGTCACTTCCCTCAGGCCTGGACAGCTCCCAGGTCTGCCCAGAGCAGCAGGGAGCCGGCATCCCTGGCGGGCCCCACCTGCCACCACAGTGGCCATTGCTTGGGCCTGGAGACCACAGCCCAGAGGTCATGGATGTGGCCGCTGTGCAGGGCGCCCTGGAGGACTTTGTGCAGAAGCTGCGGGATGCCCAGCAGGAGCGGGTAAGGCCGGCCGGGACCCTCCCTGCCCAGGTGGGCTCACACCCTGGGTGTGGGGCATACGGAGGGAGCAGCCCTCACTCAGACCTGGGCCCCTCTGTCTGTCCATCCCCGAGCCTGCTGAAACTCTGGTGGGCCCCGTGAGACAGTATCCAGACTGGCCTCCTCTGTTCATGGTGACAAATGCCAACACCCCCCACCATCTGATGGCCCTGCACAGCGGTCAGCTACCCTGACTGGAGCAGCCAGCCGTGCCTGGATGCTGCATCCTATGCCATCACCAAAACCAAAACACCAGCTCTTCCCGGAGGCCGGGGCATAGCCCTGTCACTCACAGAGTTTGCACAAGGGACAAGGCCTAGCGGCTATTCCCTTGGGCTCCAGGTGTCCCCTCCCAGGGGGCACAGGGACAGTGGGCTGGGGCAAGAGGGCAGTCCTGGGCTCTGCCTGCTGCTCCCCCACCCCCTGAGCCATCAGCTCGTGGTTCTGGCTGGGGCCTCCTCCTACCCCAACCTGCAGGCTGTGCCCTGCTGTGCCCTGCCCGTGCAGGCCCGGAAGGTGGCCCAGCCGCTGCCAGGGTCAGCTCCTCACAGCCCCAGAGCTACCTTGCCCCCTCAGCCCTCACCCAAGTCCTTCCGCCAGGATGACTGCCGTGTCCAGGTGGCCAGCCTCGGTGCCCGGCTGAGGGTGGCAGAGCACGAGCGCGCGCAGGCCCAGGGCCGTGTGTGGCAGCTGCAGAAGGCGCTGGCGGAGACTGAGGAAGGTGACTTCCCACCCCGTGAGGGCCGCCAGCCCCACCGCTGCCTCTCACAAATGTGGGGTCTGAGGATGACTCTGGCGTGGACAGGGACAGCACCCTGACCTATTCCGGGGCTGCTCAGCAACCCCACTCCTAGCATTGCCCAGCACCAGTCTTTGCCCAACCATGCCCATGCTCTGGCACTGGCCCGCCAAATGGCCTCATGCTTGCCCCCATTTGGGACCCCACCTCCCCAGAGAGGCCCCTGCCTGCTGTTCCTCAAAGAAAGGGTTGGCATCAGTCAGGACTGAAGAGAAAGAAGGGTGGTGGAGAGAGGGCAGGAGGCTGGAGGCAGATGTCAGGGCCCTGCCGACCACAGCTCTAGGGTTGTGGAGACTCAGCCACAGCCTGTGACTCCTGCTCTGCCCTCCTTCCAGGCCGGCGCCGGGCAGAAGGGGAGCTGGACAGTGCCCAGGCGGCACGCAACCTGCAGAAGGAGGCACTCCTGAGGCTGGACATGAAGCAGCTGGCCAGCACACGGGCGATGGCCCAGGACAGGCGGCGGCTGCAGGTGGGGACCTGGAAGGGCATGGGTGGGGGAACATATGGGTAAGGCTCCATTGACAGGGGGCTTCGTGGCTGGCATGAGTGCAGGCTGGAGGCTATCGGAGCAGGAGGCCACCCCTGCCGGCTGGCTGTCTAGTGGCTCCAGCCCCAACTGCACAGGTTGGAGAAACAGGTCTTGGCCCCAGAATCACAGCCAAGTGAGAGGAGAGAGAGAGAAAGAAAGAAAGAGAGAGAGAGAGAGAGAGAGAGAGAGAGAGAGAGAGAGAGAGAGAGAGAGAGAAAGAA
>PVKN010000565.1:0-48240 GCA_004027915.1 Capromys pilorides
AGTTTACTGGGTGCATCTGGCATGAGTCTAAAAGAAAGTGCCACGTCGTTGTCACGAGAATCCAAGAGCAAAATCACACGTTGGACCAAGGCATCCTCAGTGCTGTCCTCGCTCATTAAAGCAATTTCCTTATGGCTTAGGAACAAAGTGCACAGTGGTGGCCCAGCCCTCTGCACAGCATTCTCTTCTTAGATGCTCACATGGCCGTGCTACGGTCTCCTGTCCACTCTTCCTCTTTGGGGTGACAGGGAGGAGACAGCTCTGTCCTTGGAGGCCCTCCCTCACCCCTGGATTGTGGATGGCAACTCTCACACAGCAGTGGCTTTGGACAGAGCATTTAGGATTTTTGGTTTAGAATATCTCCCCCTCCATTCAGGAAAAAGAAAGGAGAGAGAGAGGAAGAAAGAAAGGGAGACAGCTTTCTCTTCACAGCTATTAAGGGGATGTTGAAAGGATTTTTACTCCACATCTACCTCTCCTTGGTCTCCTGGGGCCACACCAGGGAAACTCTGAAAGCAGGGAACTGAGGCACTATCCGCCCCTTGGCCTGCATGTGGCCGTGGAACTGGCTTCCTGGTGGCAGTAGCCAGGCGATGGCCCAGTGAGTCCCTGCCCTGAGGTTCCTAGGAGGAAGATGCCTGCTTCATCCTGCTGTGCTTTGGCCACTGACAGAGAGCCTCCAGTGTTGTGTGTCACCTGAAAGGTGGGAATGTGGGGTGCTCACCAGTCCTGGGTCGCACAAGCTGACTGGTGCCAGTGGCCCTCTGGTCACATCCAGCCAGACCTGGGCCCCGGCTGAGGAGCTGACCTCAGCTGCTGTCTATCACAAAAGTAACTGAAAGGGCCACAGGCACAGCTGTGGTCTGAACCCTTAAGTGTTCCAAAGTAGTTCGTATTATTTTCATTTAGTTAAAAAAAATTAAAACAGTGACAATTAAAGAAAAACTGTTTCCAGAAAACCTGTTAAGGCTACAAGCTGGCCTTGGATAGGGGTTGGGGTAGCAGCGCTGGCAGTCAGAAGCAGGGGCAGCTGAGAAGAGCAAGGGGACAAAGGGAAGGACTGTCCCCCCAGGTGCATGGGTGGCCCGGGGTGCGCACAGTCACTAAGGGCCCGGGTCTCAGAGTAGTTTCGCTTTATTTGGAGACACGGTTGCTTCTCATCTTTCCCATGTACAAAGCTGAACAATTAATAAAAAGGCACCTGGAGACAGCAAAGATGCATTCATTTCATGTGACATAGTTTAAAAAAAGATAAAAAGATTTAAAAAATACTCTGGTTAACAATGCACACTTCCTACAGAACAAGCAACTCCGCAAACGCCGGCTCACTCTGTCAGGGGGTGGGCCGTGTGCTTCCGTGTCATGGGAAGGACCTGGCTGGCCTGGGAGCCAGGGCTAAGGGGGTCCTGTTCTTGCTCTGTCAACTTGAAAGAAAGAAGGGAAGAGAGGAAAGCCCTGAATATTTCACCACCAAAAGGACAGAAGCCAAGCCGAGCCTGGGGAGCAGGGAGGACGCCCTTTTCCAATAGCTCACCCCACTCCCATCCCACCCCCATTCCAGAAACCTTCAAGCTGATTCTTTGCCTAGAAACTATGGAGTGAGGACGTGCTGTAACCTGGCTGAGTTGGGTCACAAAGCTCTAACTGAGCCTAGGTCAAAGCGCCTGCTCGCCACACCCCAGCAGCAAGGGAGCCAGCAAGCCAGGATCCCGAGTTATTCGAAGACAGAGCTGGTTCTCAGAAGAGGAGGTAGAGGTGGAGCAGGCCGGGGCTCCATTCTGAGGACCCCACCTCCTGTCCCTTGTCACCTCTGGTGGCTTGGAGGATGAGAAGCCACTGCACCAGGGACAAACCTTCTCTTAAAAAGAAAAGAAAACAAAGAGCCCTGCTTTCTGCAGTGGTGTTACAAAAAGCCATTAAAAAAACCTTCCTAATTGAAATCTAGTGTTCACGAGTAGGCAAAATCGCGCTTATCAGAATTTTTCCTTTTTAAACAAAAACCTCAGCTCAGTTCCTGGAGTTGGTTGTCTTAACAAAAATAGACTCCGGAAGGTCCACATCCATCTTGCCCCAGTGTCGGCACGGTGTCACACGAAGGAAGAGAAGCCGGTGAGGGGAGCACGGGCGCTGGGGCCAGCTGGGGTGTAGACGCCGCCCGCACTCTGCGTGGTGATGACCGGGTGTGGGTGCTGACCTGCCTCGGCCCCTGCCACTGCCTCGTACCTGTGCAGCGCTGAGGCGGGGGGCCTCCGCTTCCAGGAGTTGTAGTAGGTGGGGTCACTCATGTAGTGGTTGACAAAGGAGTGCTTGGGCAGTGCGTCCTCATAGTCTGAGTCGGAGGCCTGCAGGAGAGCGACAGTGTGAGTCCTAGGGGTTAGGGAAGGCTGTGGGCTGAGCAGGGGGCAGGACCAGCAAGTCATCCAAGATAGGGGTGGCGAGCTTGCCACTTGTTTCCTGCCTTCTGTTCCCTGCTCTAGAAGTCGCAGGAGAGGTCTAGATGGCCCATGGGATAGTCTGCCCTTTGGTAGCAGAACCCAGAAACAGTAGCAACAGGATGGACCTGGGGCTGCAGGCCTTCAGGTAACTGCAACACTGCTATTGAGCAAAGAGAAAGCTTCACAGAGGTGGCAAGGCGGCCCCTTGCAAGCAGCGTCACACCCAGGGGCCCTGGTAGGAGGGTGCTGAGAACCAAGCTGGGGAAATCGCCTCACAGCCCCACCCACTCTTCTGGCACAGGAAAGCCTCCTGCCCTCCAGGTGCTGGCCGGAAAGCTGTACTAGCGATCCCAGAGGCTCCGAGGAGCTCTCTTATCAGGGTCTCTGCTCTTTTATAAAATAAGTCCACAGTTTTCGCCAAAAATATTTATACACATTTTCTATACTCATTTCTTAGAGAAAAATTATTTTACAATCCTTTGGGTTGACTTGTTAGAGGAAACACTAAAGAAGAAGGTGAGGGAGGGTCCCTTGAGCCCGTGGGGGCTCCCAGTTTGCTACAGCACAGACTGGACCTGCCACTGGAGGCTCTGTGGGCTTCCGGAGCCCCTTATGGCCCACTTGGCAGGGCTGGCACCTGGCATTGCCTACAGTGGACCACAGAGGCATGGTAGACACCCCCAGTGTGCCTGAGGTGGCTGCCTGGCCTTTAAAGTTCACAGAGAGAGCAGAAAAGTATGACCCGGCAGAGCCTCTCCTTCCAGGCCCCTGCCAGGATAGGGGACCTTGTCTTGAGGACACATGGTGTTCTGCTCCATTGCTTGTTCCTGTTGTAGAGTCCCCACAGGGCATGTCTCCTCCCTGCGCTCCAGGGTCCCATCTTGAGGCCTCAGTCCAGCTGCCCCCCTCTCTCTCTGCAGTGTATTTGATGGGTATGGGAAGCCCACCTGGGTCTCAGAATCACAGCGGCTCAGCAGGCAGGTCCTGGGTGGCCTGTGGGCTAGGAATACATCTGCTTTACACGCTCCTAGTGAGGTAGTATGGGGGTGCATGCCTATAATCCTTGTACTTTGGGAAGTGAGGCAGAAGGATTTTAAGTTCAGGACTAGCCTGGTCAATTTAGCAACTTAGTGAAATCCTTTCTCAAAATAAAAAAGGGTTAGGGATACAGCTCGGTGTGAAAGCTCTGGGTTCAATTTCCAGTACACACACACACACACACACACACACACACGCACGCGCACACACACATACACATGCACACACACAAGCATACATGCACAGATAGGGCTCTCAGTGGACAGGGGCTTCTGGCCCACTGGGGGTGTCCCGTGCATGTGGGCATGAGTGAGGAGGCTGTGATCTCAGCCAGAGCACCACTTCTAGATGGTAAATTCTCTGAGGAGGAGAAGCTTCTTCTCAGTGCGGCTGGGGCTGAGGACTGGAAGCTGCTGCCTTCGGTTTCATCTATAGCACAGGAAGTATTCCAGCTGCTAGAAGCGCTGTTCCTGGTGGCTGCTAGTCTGAGAGTTTCCTGGCCTGAGGGCCCTGTGAGGCTGGCATGAACCACCCTCCTCCATCCTGCAGGACTCGTTGCCCGCATGATCCTCCTGCCTGGGGAGCTGTAGGAACCCACCCAGAGCTTCTGGGATACACAGGGAAAAGCCACAGCCTCCTGGGAGTTTCTGATACAGACTGAAAATTGTACTCCAGGAGGAGGAGTCACCCACAAGTGATGGCAAGTCACAGTGCTGGGACTCAGGGGACCACGGATTTGGCCTGTTTGTGCTGTGGCTGTGGACCACAGCTGTTCTTACCCTGTGTTTTTACTGTCAGGTCCATAAATGCGGGGCTGAAACTACTCCTTGGATGCAGAGGCACAGCCTGTCTGTGTCCTAACCATGGTGACCCACATTTCAGAGGCTCTGTCTCCGTGAACTCAATGTGCCCCAGATTAACCCATGAGCTCTGCAGCCACATGATGGCGCTATGACGTGGGCTTGAGTCACCCCTGAGCCCAGAACCTCTGAGCAGAGAAGCTCACTCCAGTTCCATGTGTCTCCTCAGAATCATTTGACACCAACAAAATTCGTGACCCTCAAAGCATGCCCCTAAACCCACGATGCTCTGAAAATCAAAAGCTTCTCTGGCTGGTGGCAAAGAGGAACTCAAGGGGAGCCAGTCTGGTGGTTCCCCCAGCTGGAACCTTGAGCTGATTTGAGGTGACCATTTGTGTATTCTACTGCAGAAATACTCAAGAATTCGATCACCACTGGCCCACTGCAGGAGCCATGTGGCCCGGATCAAGTACCAACCTGAGCTTGGCTGAAATATGCTCGCCTCTAGGCTTCTGCTCAGAGACTGAGGACCTGCACCTGTGGCCGCTGTGTAAGCCATGTCCTCATCTGTTTTCCAGAGGCCCTATGGTGGCTCAGGAGACAAAGCTCTGTGTAAACTAAGGTGAGGAGGAAAAGGAACAGGGCTCACCAAGAGAAGCTGGAGGGCTCTGTGTTGTCCGCCCTGATCTGAGTGCGCTGCTCCTCTAGTGCTGACACGGGAAGGAAGTGCTGTGTGGGGAATGGGAGGGCAACTCTGGTCCAGGCTTAACAAGCCTTGTTATCCCTGTAGGGCCACCCTTGGGTGCTGGGTGTTCCCGCTCAGTTTTAATGCATCAATGGAGAAAGGTGAGAAGCAGTGAGTAGATCCAGTCTCATTTGGGGTCTGAAAGCAGCAACATCTGCAGATTCACATGGCTTTCTCAGGTCGCACTAGCAGGGCCACACTGGGGCCACAGGCATGCAGATATCTCAGCCAAAGTCAGCAAGAATGGAGCCTTCTCAGGAGCACAGGGGACGCCTGCCTGCCCAGGAAAAGGTTGGGAGACACCATTTATGGCAGTGGGTTTTGGATCAAGGCTGAGGGGTGTGCGAACTGTGTAAGTCAGTGGGATGATGTGCTTCTAGTTCTGCTTCAGTGACCCACCCCTGACATACCTGGCACCCACATGACGCCTTTGGGCTCCCTCTGCCCTCTGAGACCCTTGTCAGCCCCTCCTATAGCAATAGTGGGGAAGTGGGCTCCTAGCAGGTGGACCCAGGGTGGGCAAGAGTGGACTGTTGTGTTCTCCCTCTAATCATGCACCCTGAGCTGCTTCAAGAATGGGAGCATTCTGCCTCCTGCACACATATCTATGTGATTAATAAAAAGCCATTTTATTTAAGATTCCTTAAGTACATTACTATGTATTTCATCAGTTAAATGTCTAAACAAGCTACAGTATCCAGAGAAGGGGCTGTGACAGATGTGGGTACTAGGGAGGGTCCTGGCAGGAGACTCAGGTAGGGAGTGCCTGCTTCGTACACAATGATGTCCCAGGGCTGGGGTCTGGGCTCTGCCCTCTTGAAAGGTAGCTATAGTTCTGCCCCATGGACTGAATGGCTCACCCCTCAGAGAGTAGCAATTGGTTCATGGTGAGCATGTGACTTGTATGGAACCAATCACAGCCTCGCCCAGGAGTCAACCCTTTGCATCTAAGAAGTCAGAGTTCTCAGTATAGGGACACAGCTGGGAAGTGGGTGGCCAAGTGGCTCCACAAGCCAACCAGACAGAAAAACTATCATGTAGAAAGAAGTTCAGATGGGAGACTAAGAGAGGTTTCTTTGTTTCCTGCTTTTCTCTTGGGCAGGAAGAGTGAGAAGGTGCCCAGGGTCAGATGACAGATATCAACAGAGTGTGAGGTGCAAGTGAGGCCTCTGGCTCCTGCTTAGACTTAGCATTGATTCCTGGTGAATGATGGCATTAAAATGTCATTCTTCTGCTGTCAGCTCTATTTATTGTATATAGGACTTACTTGTTTTTAATGGGGGTGTGTTTTTTAGTGAGTGAAAATTATGGACAAAAAAGAAATGCCACAGGTCTTTTTGGTGTTTCCTGCATGATGTGCCGTTGTGGTGCCCACTGGTTTCCTAGGAAACCATGGAAGGAAGGAATGTCATTAGATGTAGCATCACACTGAGAGTTCCCAAAGGTGCCCAGCTGCCAGGTCACTAGGTACAAGAGCTCATCTCAATGTGTAGGGTCCACACTAGCAGATGAAAGACTTGAGTGCTGTTGGGAAGTTAATTAGGGATGGGGTGGGGGCAGTGGCCTAAGTTAGTTAGAGTTAAAGGGATTCTGAAAAGCACTTCTTTGGATTTCAAAAGCAACTTTTAATATGTGTTCTGAATAGCAGTCCCAATAAAACTCAGAGCTGCCATGAGAGGAAGCCGTGATCATCTCTTGTTTCCAACTGGAGTGACAGTGTGAACCACAGACTTGGCCACGTGACACTGTGGCAGAATGTCCAGCAACTCTGATCAGGCTGGTTCCTGTGAAGTGGGCTGCTGTGCAGAATTTTCACTGTGGCAATATTTCTAAAATTTGTAGAAAAAAGAAATACCCTGAGAGATAACACAGCATCATTTTTTTCTCAGTGAGCATATGAACCTTTTAGAAGAGCTCTTCTAGCAGAGACTCATGAGGGTTGTTGGCTCCTCATCCCAGGAGCCCTGGAGAGGAGAGTGAACAGGGAAACTTACTCCTTCTGTGGTCTGAATCTGCACACATAGCATTAGGCTACTAACTTGAGCCCAGCGCCATGTACAACCATTACTTTATCCCAATTCCTGGCTTTTTGTGTTTCTATTTTTTGTTGTTGTTTTGGGGTGCTAGGAATTGAACCCAGGGACTCTGCATGGAGCTACAACCACAGCTCTTTTTAATTTTTATCTTCAGACAAGGTTATGAAGTTACTAAGTTGCCCAGGCTGGACTTGCAGTTGAGATCCTTTTGCCTCAGCCTCTAGTGCTAGGCCTACAGGCATGAGCCCCTCTGGCTAGCCTGTGCTTAAATCTTTATGCTACCTCTTGCAGGGAGGGTAAACATCTTAACCCCAAACCTCAGGCATCTGGTAGGCCTATTTTTAGATGAGGATATGGCTTTTGGGTTTATTCTGTTGGCAAGGAACCCTACATCTGCTCCCTTCCCTGAGGGCTTTTCTCTCAGTTCTGTAAGCTGGCTCTGTTTCTGTAAGTAGAGAATCAGGAAAATGAACATTAGCCCATATTTTTCCCAACGCCCTTCTAAACTATCAATGATAAAGGCAAAAGATACTTCTAGAGTGGTGGCAGGAAGGGCTTGGAGGACCTTCTTCCCAGTGGAATAATAACTTTTGAGTGGCAAAAACTATTTTATAAACAACTACTTAAAGTCTTTGGAAATGGTGCGAAGTGCAGATAGCAAATGCAGAGATTTACACAAGATCTATTAAGCCTGACTACGAATAGCAGGGCCCAGCATTTGAGCCATGAGTGCCTCCTTCTCTCTCTACTCAGTGGGACAGAAACTCTCTTCTGGGGGTTTGTGGCCAGGACGCCAGAGCTTTTAGTCCAACTCTCCCTTCATAGCCAGCTCTCTGTTGCCATTGTAGTTGGGAGAACTGGACTTCCCATGCCAGCCTACTAGGGTAGGCCTGAGGGTCCACTCAGGGGTGGCAGGCCAAGAGCACTGGCCCTTGTGGCTCCTTCCTAGCTTGCCTGCAAGGAAAAAGTCCCTTATTGGGAGTAGAAGCCTAGAAGGTGGGCAGCATCTCAATCTCACAGCAGCCATGAGAGGAAACAGTGACCACCTCTTGTTTCCAACTGGAGTGACAGTGTGAACCACAGACTTGGCCACGTGACACTGTGGCACAATGTCTGGCCTACTTGTGTCACTGTGTGATCAGAAGAGTGTCACTGTCCTCACTCAGTTTTGGTGCAGTGACACAAGTGGCCAACATAGAAAGGGATGGCCCATAATAGAGGTCTCACATCTCTGCACAAGGAAAGGACTTGCCTTGGAATTCAGCATGCCAAAGGGTGCTGCTGCAAGCAGTGGGCATTAAGAAGCTAGAGGCTCTTCCACAGCATCAAGTGCAGCAGTAAGCAGTGCAGAAGAGAGAGCCTGGGGAAGAGCTAGCAGAAGCTCTGGCCACTCAAGGTCGGAGCCGGCTTCAAAGCTTGTGGCATATGGGCCCTACAAAAGGGCTGCTTATTACTGTACTTGGATCAGAGTGTGGACAGTTTATGCCCCAGTGTTATGGTTTAGAGCTAACATATCCCCCAAGGTCTCATGTGTTCAGAGGTGGGGCTTTGGGAAGATCATGTTCTATCCATCAGAGGGTTCATCCACTAATGAGCTCATAGCTCAATGTGCTGTTAGGAGGTGGGTGACTCAGTGTGACCAGGAAGGGTATATTCTTATTCCTGGAATGTCCCTCCTCTCTTCCCATGGGTGAGCAGCTTTCCTTTGTCATATCTACCCATTGTGCCACTTCTGCCTTGGAGCCCAGTGTTGGACTGAACCCTCTGAAACCACAAACCAAATACATGCCCTCCTTTCAATTGTAGGTGCTGGAAATTTTCTCAACATCCACAGTGATAAAGTGACTGAGCAATGGTAGAGTGACTAAGATACCTGGAGAACTATAAAGTAGTAGAGCCAGGTGAGCGGGGAGGGCATTTTCTTAGGTATGATACCATAGTGGTGGGTCCTCCAGAGCCTTAACGGGAAGTGAAAAAGGAAGTAAAGAAATCCTAACTAAACACACTTCATCTTTAATGGCCAGGGAGCACATGCATGGCCACAGTTGCTCCCTAGAATGGCCATCAAACATTGCTCTGGGGGCTGGGGAGATAGCTCAGTAGAATAAGTGGTTGTCTGGCAAGCACAAGGGCCTGAGTTCAATCCCCAGTTCTGTCAAAAAAAAAAAAAAAAAAAAAAAAAAAAAAAAAAAAAAAAAAAAAAAAAAAAAAAAAAAAAAAAAAAAAAAGAAAAGAAAATACAAAAAACATTGCTCTGAAAGGAAACGGTCTTCTCTGAACATGTTCAGCCACAAAACTAAACAGAGGAGCAGCAATAGTGGCCCACAGAAGGGGAAGACATCAGTGCCCAGGGTTCCACAAGATATTATTCATAATGATCTGTTTTCAAGACTCCAGGAAGATAAAATACAAACACAGAGAGAAGTACACACAGCCTATGAGGAGCATGAGTGTCACATTAGCCAGGTAAAGACCTCATAAGCAACTGCTGCAGCGCTGTTCAAAGAAAAAAAGAATTTTGAAACTGTACTTAAAGAATTAAAGGTGTGATGAAAGGATTACATCCAGTAGTGAGCATCAGTGGAAAATCAGAAATAATTAAACACATTAATTGGGAACATGGGTTGAAAAATGTAGCTGAGATTAACAATTCACCATGGGGTCTCAACAGTAGATCTGGGCTGTCAGTGAAAGAATTTGTGCTGGAAGAGAGCTTAATAGAGACTACATAATCTGAGAAAAAGAAGGGAAAAAATGAACAAAGTCAATATCAAATGAGAGACAGCATCGAGGATATTCATGTAACAAGAGCACCAGAACAAGGGGAGAAAGAGAAAGAAGGAAGTTCCAAAGGAATGGTGATTCAAAATTTCCCAAATTTTGTAAGAGTGCTTATACAGCCACTGAGCTCAGTAAATGCCAAGCAAGATAAATGCAACGCAATGCACATCCAGGTCCACCACAGTCAAACTTCTAAAAACCAAAGACAACAAGAAACTCTTGAAACGAGTAGAAGGAAAAGGACTCATCCATAAGGAAGCACAAGTAATATGAACTGACTTCTAGTCAGAAAATGAGGAGGCAAATGCAATTTGCTCAAAGTTTTGCAAGAAAACTGCTAGCTGAGAATCTTAAGCTACTTTCAAAAATGAAGCTGAAATAAAGACATCAAATAGACGACAACTGAAAAAAATTCAGTGCTAGAAAATGTGCCATAAAGAAATACTACAGGAAGACTGCCAGTTTGAAACTCTGACATTGGACAGCAATTCAAATATGGACAAGATTTAAAAAGCACAAATAAAGGTAATTATGTAGGTAATTATAGAAGCATAATTATTATACATTTTCTCTCCTTTTTGATTTAATAAGCACTAGTGCATAAAATAACATGTGTATAATTGTACTGTTGGGCTTAGAACTTATAGAAATGTAACATATTGAATAATACAGCACAAAGAAGGCTTTGGGGTAAGGACATGTCACCTGCTGATGATATGAATGTATCCAAGGAAATGAAAGGGCCCAGGTAGTAAATAAGGGTAAAATGACAAAACTGTCTGTGTACATGTTTGTTCTCCTTTCTTCTTTCAGTTTTGTTAAGAGATGTCTAATCATATGAGGTAGTAATTGTGAATGCGCATTCTTCAGTTTATAGTACATATGGACATAATGGATAATAAAAGACAAGTTTCTGTATGTCAGTGACATTTAGGATGAATCTGGAATAGATGCGGATATGGAGCAAGCTGTTGAAAATAACTGCAAAATATAGTAAAAGCAAAAGGTAGGGAATTAAAGTGGTACACTAGAATGTATCCCCTTATCAAAATATTAAGGAAAATAAGAGAATAAACATGAGACATACAAAAGGCAGATATCAAAAGGACAGATGTAAATTCTATCTAAGCAATAATTACATTAAATATGAATGGACTAAAGAAGCCAGTCAGAAGGCAGAGATGAGCAGAAAAATTAAGATCACATTATCCAATAGTATGGTGGCTAAAAAAAGACACATTTG
This sequence comes from Capromys pilorides, assembly GCA_004027915.1. Taxonomy (NCBI): domain Eukaryota; kingdom Metazoa; phylum Chordata; class Mammalia; order Rodentia; family Capromyidae; genus Capromys; species Capromys pilorides. Next base: position 11,079 of record PVKN010000565.1, read on the forward strand.
GGTTCAAAGGCACATAATAGTTGAAAATAAAAGGATGGAAGTGACATACCACATGGACAGTAACCTTGAGAGAACTGGAATAGTTACGCCAACAGTAGACAAAGTGCTTAAAAAACCAAAAATTGGTACTAGAGGCAAAGAGATGCATGTTATTGGAATAAAAGACATTTGAAGATACAATCACATACAAGCACATAGACATCCAACCACAGAGCTCCAAAATATGTGAAATTAAAGCCAACAGAATGAAAGAGATCAGTGTGCAATTCAGCCATAACAGTTGGAGGCTTCAGTACATTGACAGATGGCAGAAGACAGAAAAATCAGAAAACTTTTACATTGCAAAAAACGGTTAGACTTAAAAGACCCAGTTTCTGAAAACCCTGATGTGCCTCTGTGGAGAGACAAAGGAACCCTTTCCCCTCTGCACAGGCCTTCCCTTGGAAGCAGGCATCCTGGGTCAAGGCCCTGGTTTCTTGGCCAATGGCTGTGCCACAGCAACTCAGCTCTGAGGGGCAGGTCTGGCGGGAGCTCTGGAACTTGAAGCCAGAGGTTCAGCCGAGCTCACTAACGAGCTTGGGATAGCATGCAGAATCTCCGTTAGCCTTATACGGCTCCTCTGTTGTATAAAGACATAACAACCTCCTTGTAGAATTTCATGTAGCATGGGCTCTGTGTCCCTCCCTCCTTCTCTGCCTGCCCTTCCTTCTTTTTCTTCCCTCTCCTCTCACAAATTCACCCCTCTCACCTCCGCATGTATGCTTGCATTTCGGTATGTGTGGGTATGTGTGTGTGCAAGTCTAAATGTGGATGTATTGCTTTGCCTAGCCAGTGGCTGAGTGTATTTAGTAATCTTCATAAAAATCACCTGTGATATGTATATATACCAATAACTCATGATGACTATATCCATTATAGATTGCCAACACAAACTAATGAAATTTTAAAAAAATCAGCCACATTTGAGTCTTAATACATCCCATACATCTAAGTAGAAAAGTAAACCAAATGCTTCCCATCAGTCTATTTAAAAATGCTTTTATGGACAAACAGTTCAGAAGCTGTGAATCCAATTCTGGTTGCACTGGGGCACATTAGCGCCTGGCTAGCATGGGGCTGGAGGGTACAGTGGAAGACAGGACAGGATCAGCCAGGCTCTGGGGATCCAAAGACCTATGTGGGCACCAGTTCTGTTTCCTTTCTGCTGGACAGTGCAGCTCTTGCACACAGGGGCACCCATCTGTTGGGTTGGTCTGAGCACTAGGTGTAGAGGGTGAACCGAGATGCACCTGGCCTGGTTGGTGCTCAGAGCTGACGCACAGTAGCTATCAGTGTTATGCACTGTGCCTGTGTGCTCCAGAAAGCTGTGGGCTAGGAGTCAGCTCAGACACCTTCAGTGCCCGGAGGTCCATCGCTCTGAGCAGAGATGGAAGTCCTGCCTGAAAGCCACTTCACTGCTTCCCTACATGCTGCTTTCAGTACAAGCCGCTATGCTAAGGCTGCCCTTTCCTTTTGAGCTACCTGTGTTACCACTTGCTTTTTACCAACCAAGGACAATGGTACCGTGAGTAACCAGCATCCTCTGAAAATAAGACATGCAGAATGAGCCCAGCTCGCGTTGCCAATCCCATCTTCCTGTTCTCTCCCTATAAACCACAATTGAAAAGTAGCTGTGGTATCGAGCCTTGGGGCTCAATAAGGCCTGAATTCAGGTCAAAATGAAGGCGAGACTTATTTTAGATTAAATATTGATTTAGAGCACTAGCCTGGGAGGTGGTGCAGGTCTGTGTACCTGGCAAATGACTTGGTGATTTTCATCCCTCTCAAGACCTGGCATATTTGAAACAAAACACGCTGGACTGTGGGGACAGCTTTTTTGCAGCTTTTCTGTCTGGGTTGGCAATGTAAGCTACTGCGATAGGGCATTCTTTCTGGGTGCACTGAGCCCCTGTCAGAACTAACATGGTTCCCTGGTGTAGCACCAAACATGCTCTGCTCTGTCAGTGGTAGGAAAGGCTAAGACAAGACCTGATATGGGCAGTCCTCGGATGTGGTAGGGCGACACAGTGGGTTGCTGTGTACCTGGGCCACTGTTCAGCTAAATGGAGGACATGTCACCACCCTGTTGCTGACCTGGAACTGCTGCATGTAAAATTCCTCTTCTAAAAGAGAGGCAAGAGCAGGAAGCTCCTGAGTGGGATGGGAGGGGCAGGACGAGTAGGCAACACCTACTTGGAGGTGGAGGCTTCGTCTCCTCAGTGCTGTGGGCTCAGGCCCCTCCTACTCCAGCACCCCTCCAGTGACCACCAAGATGCACGGCCCGGCAGCCTCTGGAGAACGTCAGGTGCATCTCTGAGAGCAGAGAGAGGGTCATGGGCTGCCAGCCAGATGTGCATCTGGGTGGCTGCTGGCCCTGTCAGGCCCTAGCCCTGCCCTCATAGAGTGGCTCTAGTACTTGTAAATTATCTCAGGGACTTGCTCAGCTAGTGACTCTGCTCAGTCAACATCCAAGTCTGCTCTGCATAGTGCCCCTTGCTGGTAGAAAGGACCTACTTTGCTCTATCTGCCATAGGCCTGGCTTTTAGCAGCGGACCCCAAGAATTGGCTTGGTACCTGTTCTGCCCAGCTTGTGTGGGAAACACTGATGGGCCCTGAACGAACTGTTTTCCTGAGCTCCAGCTCTTCTACTTTCTTCATCTGTAAAGTATCAGCTTTATTATCCGCTTTGCCTACTCCTTGGGTGCCTATGACATCAAATGAGACAAAGCATCTTGCAGAAGGCTCATATGAAGGTGGGGAGGCAGGCGCACACTGACCTCGGATTCTGATGCACCCACTGACTTCTCCTTGAGGCTCATGCTCTCGGTGAGCACAGCACCATTATATTTGTTGCAGATGTCCTCATCAGAGTAGCGCAGACCACCAGGGCTTGGCCGAGGCGGGGACCTAGGATAAGGATGGATGGTATAGGTGACCACTGCCATGTGACCTGGGTCCAGACAGAATGGGAAGAAGGATGTGCCCATCACCACTTTTGACAATGAGTGCAAAACATTCTGAACACTGGCCAGCTAGGGACTAGATAGCAGCCCCTGCTGATAGGAGCCTGGGAGCCACAGCATCACAGGGTCATGATAAATGGTCTGATCTTATGTAACAACCCTAGGAAGGTCGATCTTCCTGTCTGGCTTGGTTCTGCTTTGTCTGTGGCTCTGCCAGGAAGTCCAGGACCTTCATGGAAGCCAGTTGACTCTGATTAAGGAACTAGGCCCAGGGGATCCCCTCTGCCCAGGAATGTGCCTCTATAGGCTGCTAAGCTGCGAGCCTCTGGCTATGGTAGGCCATCGGGAAGCCATGGCCTATATTGTGTCACCTGGCTGAACAAGGCAGAAGTCCCCTGGACATGGGGCTGCATATGTGGAAACATAGCGTTGGGGCTCAGAGATGGCCCCTCACAAATGCTTGAGAGAGAGATACTTGGTGGTTCATGGGTCCATGCCCACTACCACATCACATTTGGCGGCCCCTAAGAATGCATACAGCACAGGAAAGAGGCCATGGGACCTTGTAGATGGAGGAATTGGAGCCTGTACCTCCCCACAAAGCCCCTGGGGCCGCTCATGCACAACAGCTGCTAGGCAACAGCTTCCTTCGCCCAGGCTCCACCTTGGAAGGCTTCCTTACCCACTCCTGGAAAGCTCAGACCACCACCATGACAGCATCCCTGGGCCACAATGACACAGGATGGCTCTTTGTCCTGACAGGGCAACTCTCAGTGGGCTGACACCCTCCAGCCTCATCAGGAATGCATGCACTTAACCCACAGCTGTCCTCAGGCTATGTGCTTCAAAACCACCAACCACTCTTCCCAGGAGCCACAGGAGACATCTGCAGCAAGGGAGTGAATGTGTAATATTTTAAAAATTCTCTGTGATAAGTTTCTCTTGGTCTTGAAATGATGTGATTGCTGTTTCACATTTCTATGCTACAACAAAAAACACTTGCCTCTCAATAGACAAATAGAATGGGAGATATGACCAGATACTTTTTGCCCTAAGAGTTGGTAGCCTGCTCTGCCTTGCATCAGCCACCAGGCAGTGCTAGCAGAGGGTCACTGCAGGCAGAAGGCCTGCCAGGGCCACTGGCCTCCTCCAGAGACAAAGGGGCCACTATGTCACAGAGGAAAACTCAGAATACAGGAAATGTGAAAATGATAGCAACCTCTTCTTCTATGACGTGATCAAGCCATACCAGTCTGGGATGACAGCCACAAGAACCAGGAGTCCCCCAATCCCAGGCACTCAGCCAGGTGGCACAGAAGGCTGGCCTGCTGTGCCAGGCCTCAAGCCCCACATCTGAACTCCCACTCCCCTGTTGCATCTCTGAGAGCACAACAGAAACATCTCTGGCCCCTCTGTAACTGCCTCTCCTAGATCCTGTGCTGCCCGGTGGGCTCAGAGCCATGCCTGTCTGTGAGTTGCATTTGCTTTGTGGAACTGCAGTGGGATTCAGCGGGTCTGTCTGTGGGACATGTCCTTAGCTAGTACCGACCTCTGGCTGACCAGGCAATCACAGCTCCCCAGGTGGCCCTGCTGTGGCTCTCTTACCTGGCCTAGCCACAGTCTCTACCCAGTCGCAGGTCCTTACCTGGTTCCATTCTTCTTCAAGAAGGTGCTTTTGACATTGAGGTGGCGGCTGTTGAGCTCCAGGGCAGCAAATCCTCCATTATCCAGGGTCACAGACTCCTCCATGTTGGAGATGCTCTTACCTAAAGCCCGGCCAGGAAAGCGAGTAGTTTTACTCACATGCCCACTGTAGCAAAACTGAGGCAATCTGCAAACACCAAGAGCCCTAGGATTCCTGCCAGGGCACCAGAGTCTAACTTTGGGCTTGCCTGGCTGCACGGAGTAAAGAGGAATCGTCTTGGTCCTCAGACATAATATAGCTATATTATACGCAATAATATATAATAATACATAAAGAACAAAAGGTTTTTTTTTTTTTTTTTTTTTTTGTCTTTTTGAGACAGGGTCTTGCCATGCAGTTCAGGCTGGCCTTGAGCTCACTTTTGCAGCCCAGGCTGGTCTCAAACTTGCACTGATCCTCCTTTCTCAGCCTCCCAAGTGCTGGGATTACAGGTGTGCACTACCATGCCCGGCTACTATAAGTAAAGAACAAAAGGTTTTGGATTTAAAAGTTATGAAATAAAACAGCAACCCAAGTTGAATAAATAAAGAAACACATATCTGCTTAACAACAATAAACATCTGTCTTCCTAGGGCAGACGCCTGGAGGAAGGCTAAAAACCTTCTCTCAGTGATTTCTGTGTTTTATCGTCAGGAATGATCCATGTGGGTTTTGTCTACACTGCGTGTGGCAGTGCAGAGGCGGGCAGCATGCTCTGCACCCTCACTACCTTTGCTCCCCCATCACTATGCGACCCGCATTAAAATATGGTGAAAAGTCACATAATAGTGTTAAAAGTTTAGGATCTTGTGGGCTGCACTGATAGTTGCCCAGTTTGGGCTGGGCTGGTGAGACAGAAAATCTGCTGTGGTGCAGGCCCTACTCTGGCTCAGGAGGTAGAGAGCTGAGCTGGGGACAGACACGGGCGACTGCATCACTGGAGCGAAGTGACAATATTAGCATTTCAGCATTTGTTTTGCCTGATGCCAAAATGCCAGCATCTTTGCCAATACTTTATGAAAATGTGCTCAGAATGCACAGGCTTATTGAAAGTCAGGGAAGTTAAATATTTAACAAATTTCAAAAAACAAAAAACAAAAAACAACAAAAAAAAGAACCTCACAGCATATAACAAAATAGGAAGCCAAACCCAAGTTTCTATGGGTGTGATAGTCAAAAAAAAAGGGCACAAGGGTGGTTTCCCTTTGAATAAAATGATAAAGAATCTGTCCAGAAGGACAGTGTTGGTGGCACATGTCTTCGAATTAACCACCAAATGTACACCTTAAAAGCTATTTACAAAAGCATTGAAAAACAGATTCTAAAGCACATTAGGAGATAAAATGGAAAAAAGCTGTAAGAAACCAAAAACAGGACAACCTTCTTAATGGCTTCCCCTCTGAACTGGTGGGGGAGCCCAGCTGCCCAGCTGTCCCTGAGCCTGGCCTGCTCTGTGCCTCTGCCCCTTCCTGTGTGTCACCTCTTCTCACTGTCTGTTCACACAGGTAGCTGTGTGCCAAGCAGGCTCATTTCTCTGCCAGCTGCCCCTCCCAGGCACTCCTCTTAGTGCCATGTGTCACCTATGTGTCACCTTGTGACTGCCAGCACAAAGCTGACACCAGATGCAGCCCTTGACCTTGGACCAGAAACAGGACACAAAGCAAATCTATTTTCTTTTTGTGTAACATAAGCAGTCTGAGGCGCAGTCTAAGGAGCAACAGAAAACAGGCTAAGACAAGGGTTAAGGGGCCAGAGTGCTCTCTTCTGATGTCCCCAGAGCACCTCCCTTTTCCCCTCCTCCCCTCCCACATTTCACACCCACCTCACCCTGCATAAGTGTGTTTTTCACTCACGCATGATTGCCACGTTCTGACTTCCACCTTTCCCTACTGGGTGAGCTGCTCTGTGAGGTGTGGCCTTTATCTGTGATGGTCCCTACCACCCTGCTGCCTGCTAGAATATACCAGGGAGTGGTGAGTCTGTGTTCACCCTGAGAGGCCCCTCCTCTAGAGGCTACTTTTGCTAGCAAGCAGTGATCTTTACTCAAGCCTGCAGTTATCACATGGATAGGACAAACTCATGACCTCTCCGTCTTCATGTTGCATGTGGCTGCTTTGCCACTTTCACTTTGGGTCAAATTCCTACTCAAATGCACACAGACACATTACTGCCTCTGTCTAAAAACTGGTTACACAAGGTTGGTTTGTCCTAAGTTTTGTTTACCTAGTTTCCTTCATCCCCTTTCAAGACTGAAAAGATGAAGATAAGAGGAACTAAGATAATTTTAAGATTCTAGGAGCAGTGTGCGGGCAGACCATCCCATGATGGATGGGACTGCTCAGGAAAGAACTGAGGCTGCCCCCTAAGCAGGAACAAACATCTCCTGTGGGAACTGTAATGTCCTCTCAAATAATAGTGACCTTCCAGCAGCCACGAGGACTTTACAGAACCAGATCTGAGGCTCCAATTAGGCAGGCCACAACCTGACCCAGGCTGCCTGACTGCCTGTTTCTTGTCCCTGCATCTCCACTCCTGGCTCTTATGCAGACAGAGCTCAGGTCTGACTCTCTACTTCAGCATGTGGCCTCACTGAATAGTAACTTCCTTTCTTCTTCATCACACCTCATGTCTCTGGACTCCCAGGTGGCAGGTGGCAGGTGGCAGACCTGCTGGGACCCCCAGAGTCAGACTCTCTGGCCTAGAACTCCAGTTGCACTCTGCTGGGGGCCTGGCACCTCCCATGTCTACTGATGCTTTTGTGTGCAAAAGAAAAGCCGAAGGACACAGCAGCATGCAAAAGAGAGAGACCTTCCTTGGGTACTGGAGATGGGCAGGTGAGAACCAGAACTGAAAGGAATGGGGCTCAGGACAGCAGCGTGGGAAGCCCAGGCAGGAAGGAGAAGTGGGAGATGCTGGCCTGCCACAGGCTTCAGGGCCACACATCTCTAGGGAAGGAAAGTAGGCACTGTGAGATAAGTTCCAGCCCCTCAGGCTTCAATTATGATGTTAAATTAATACTCCAGGGTGAGGCCGGATATCAGAAGCTTCGGGTCAGATCTGTCTTTTCAAGTCTGTTTTGCAGATGGAGGAGAGTAAAAGCAGGGAGATTTTCTATGCACCACACATAGGATTCTGTAATAGCATTAACTCAGTAAAATGACATGCCATTCATATATTGCAAATCCCACAGGAATAAAATCTGATTTACGAACACTTGTTAGAAGTGAGTTTATACAGAAAAAAAATAAATCCTTTCTTTGAGGGATGAATTGCTTAATGTTACCAAAGCAAACAGTAAGGCTTTTGAGGGGCTTGGGTTTAATAGCCCCTTCAGCTCAGGAGGGACGGCGTCAGGCCTGGGCTTGCCCCTCACCCCAAGCCTAGGTGACCAGCTTCTTCTTTAACAGCTCTGTAGGGGATCATCTTTCTAGAAAGGACAGATGGGAGTTTCCTGGTGAAAGGGAAGACATCTCAGGAAGACATCTAGCCCCACTCGTGTGGTATCAGAGGGCTGTCCACACTCCTTTATTTGTTTACTTATTTTTTCAATATTGGGCACTGAACCCAGGGGCCTTCTACCACTGGGTTCTACATCCCCAGTCCCCTTTTATTTTTAGACAAGGTGCTACAAATGTTTGGAGGCACCATTTTGCTCAGACTGGACCCACACGTGCAATCCTCCCACCTCAGTCTCCTATCTGTATTCTCAGGCTCAGCTCCAGCTTTGGTAGCTGCTGTGTGAGATAAAGCAGGCTGCAGGTGCACAGCTCAGTTACTTTCTGGTTATGCAAAGAAGTGGCCTAACTGGCAACTACAAGTTTTTGTTAAAAATACTGAGGATAATAAAATGCATGCAGTGCCCTGATCTTAAGTGTCTAGCACAATGCGTTCTCACTGTCATCTCTGTGTGGTGTGTGGAGCATTTCTGGCCCCCTCTAAGCTCACCTTGCTCCTTCCCTGTCTGTGCTTCTCCTTTGAGGGGGTCTCTGTGACCCTGCCATGTAAGGACTCACTGTGTTCATCACAGTGGGGGTACAGCCTTCCATGTATCTTTTCTGGTCATACCTATAGTACCAGTGCTCTTGAATGGCAGTGCCCAGGAGAGAGCTGAGGCTGACTGAATGGCAGATGCTGTGACCAGGCATGTGGCTGAACTGAGGCCAGCCAGGCAGGATTGGGGTCACCAAGCCAGAGCTGTGGTTTGGGTCTGCCTGCCACCTCCAGGAAGCAGAACCACTGCACCTATCTGGTGTCCTTCATGCCAATGGAAGGGAAAGACCAGGCAGGAAGGGCAGATACAGCAGACAGGGAGCTGGGTGCTGCAGGGATGTGGGGACACAGGGGTGGGGCTGGGTGGTGCACGCACCTGCACCACAGCTCTTGTACTTCTTGTTCTGCCCGTGCAGGACCAGGGCAAACACCACCAGCAGGATGATGATCAGGCTCGAGAGCGCCATCACCAGCAGGAACCACCACTCCTCGTAGAACGGGGCTTCCACTTGGGCTGCAGAAGAAACACAAACTCACAGAGAGGCTGCACAGGACCTCAAGAAATGGCTGTCACCTGCCAGCCAGGTGCAGAGAGGATTCAGGGAGTGAGCTGAGTCATAAGGAAGACAAAAGCAGGCCAGGACACTGTGGGCCAACCGACTCCTTTTCCATGTGAGCAGCTAAGGCTCTGTGACCTCTGCAGCAGGCTTTGGAAATTTCTGCAAAATGGCCTCAGTGTCCTCCTGCCTGGAGACAGCTGTATCCTTGTCCGTGCCTCGCCCTTGCCTGTCACATCTACCATCATGCTCCTCCAACTTCATATACTTAAAAATGCTGCCTGGATTAGAGCCCTGCTCCCAGTCCCTCTAGGCCTCCCTTCTGGCTGGTCCTCATGCCCTCACTGCAGCTGGCATCGTCTCTTACCCATACCACAGAACCTTGTTCTATTCTTTCTTTGCCCTCCTTACTTGCTCACATCTATTCTTTTTTTAAATGTATTTAGTACAGGGTTTACAAGGCCTTGCTGCACAGATTAGACTTGTAGTGATCCTTCCTGTTTTTCAGCCTCCCAAGAGCTGGGATTATAGGCATGTACCACCATGCCCAGTCTCAATTACCCTCTCAGGGCACTCCAGGGGCGGAGCTGGCACAGCAGACTGGGATCGAACCCCTGGCCCCGCATCTGCCTAAGCAGGCGCTACATCTATTCTTTATACAGCTACCATGTAGGTTAAACTGTCCCCTGCCATCCTGCAGGTCACCACTGGCTTTGGGGTAAAGGCTGAGCCCTCAAGGCCCCCAGGACCTGACTTATGCTTCCTGCCCAGCTTTGGATCTCCTGAGATCTGTAGCCAAGTCTCTGATGGTGAGCACTTACCGAGAGTGTTTGTCTGCCTACCTATTGTCCTCCTCCACCAAACTAGAGTCCCTGGAGCCTGTGACTATGTTTTATTTATTTTGTGCCTCCAGAAAAACAGCTGAACTACCAGCCTCCTCTTTAGATTTATTTTTGGGAAAGGAACAGACAAGGTTTCATTTAAAAGTCGCTTTTCAAAAGGGAATTCCTCTTCCTGAGGTTGTGTTGCTTCCTAAGTGGTTTTTCAGTGGGTGCTGGTTAGCCGTGGAGTCCTACTGTGACCCTCTGAGGCTTCTCCGCAGGGGACTGGTTTATGGCATTTGATGCCCCCAGTGTGCAGCATCTTAGAGGCAAAGCCCGGGGTCTGCTTGCAGCTGCCAGAGTCCACAGAACACACATCTATGTTGCATTAAGTGTATCTCTGGCTAGACGAAGAATGTGTGCACACTGGGAATAAAAGGGAAATTGGTTTTGGATAATGCTCTGCCACAGGTTTCTCAGGAAATAACAGTATTTTGAATCTAAAAGGTAGAGGCAGGTTTTCAGGCTGTGCATTCAATAGGCCAGGTAATAAGGCCAACATGGCCAAGCACCCATGGTAACTTGGCTCTGGTAGTGGCAGAAAAGAAAGGCTGTGCCATCTCTTGGGCCCTCATGCCAGGACAGGAGCCCCATGTGCCACAGCCAGGGTGGTGACACAAGGTCAGTAGGGAACAGTGGCTGGCTCCTTGGGCAGAAGGGATGAGTTGGCAGTGCACAGCCAGGCCAGCATTTGTATGCAGTGGATGCTCAGAGAGGTGTCCATGCAGGATGTACTGGAGGAGGGCAGGGGAGCCATGTGCCGCATGTGTGGACCTAGTTTGCAACTGCATTGTGTCAGTTTTTCATAGATGAACCAGATACCACATTGCTGTGTGCTGGGACTCTGTACCCTACTCTCTACACTTTGGGGCATGTTTAAGGTTGTTCACAATAAAATTAATTGAATCAGTATTTCCCCCCAAATCTTGCTTATTAAAACTTGGCATGGACCTCTGCACCCTTCTTTGATGCCCTTTTCACTGAAGGACCCCAAATCTGAGGGTGATCCTAGATCTAGGTGCAAGCCAGGGCTCCAGCTCATCCACAGACCCCATCCTTCCTCAGATCCCTGGAAGACAAAGGCTGTTTGCAATTTCAGCAATGGTGTCAGTAGTTAAGCCAACCTAAAAGCTAGCTATACCTGAAGCCAGGTGTAGACTCTTAGCACTCTGGGAGGCTGAGGCAGGAGAATTGCAGACTTTCATCTGCCCTGGATAACTTGGTGAGTTAGTGAGAATTGGTCTCCAAACAAACAAACAAACAAACAAGAGATGAAACATGTTCTCCACATAAGGAAGAGTAGTATTGAGATTGGACTTCTTTTGGCTCAACCTGTGATAGTTACTGGCTGGACTCTGTCAGTTGCCCCTAACTCTTTTTTGTCCCTATTTGCCACCAGTGGGTGCCCTTTTCCTAAGCCTTTTATCTTGTTGTCCATTATCTTCCAGCCAACTCTCATTTAGACTCCCAAATTTAGGCTCACAATTTGTCTGCACATCAGGACCACTTTTGGGTTAAATGTGAGAAGCTCAGACCCCTGTCCAGACAGCCAGAATCAGTGTGTGGGTGGGGTTCTGGCTTTGTCTAGACATTTGCATGACTCTGAGGCACAGCTTGTGGAAAAAGATCACCGGCCCCTACCTGATACTGCTGGGGAGGGCCTGCTAGGCTCCCCATATCCCGCCTCATTGGCAGCCACCACCCGGAACTCATACGTCACTCCCTGTCGGAGCTTATCCAGGCTGATGGTGTAGGAGGTGGCGCGCCGGGGAATGTCCTTCACAAACATGTCCCATAAGCCTTCATCTGCAGGGGGGACAGAGAGCGACACAGGGCAAAGATGAGAAAGGTCTTCTCTCCAGGCTGTGGACATTGCTCTTGCCTGACCATCAATCCTGGGCTGCCCGGGACCAGGGCTGACGTAACTGTCCAGGGTTGTGAGGGCTGCATGGGGCAAAGGGAGAAAGACAAATGTCTTTGCTGAGGACAGACACCACTGAAGATGCAAGCTGGCCAGCAGCATCTCCTTGGTCCTGTTCCCCACCTATTCCTGTGTGCCCCTGGCTGCTTACTCCATCTGTCTTTAGGATTTCTGGCTCTCTTCCCGATGGCTGCTGCTCTTACTGCCCACTGTGTACATACCATTACCAACCCCTATTAACCCACTGACAACTCCACTTGGCCACCCTTCTGGTCACCAGAAGGTCTCCATGCATCTGGAGTGCCCCATCTGCACCCTAATCAGAAACACATGCAGCCCAAGGGTTAGGGTGCAGGCTCTGAGCCCCAGCTTCTCTGTCAGGGCTGCTAGCTCTGCACTGGTATCAGGCCCATCTTCTATGCCACGAGCAGAACTGCAGGGCAGTGTTACCAACCTGCAGACATGGATTGATTCTGTCACAGCAGAGCACTGGATGGCAGGTATTGGGGGAATGCCCGAATCAGGGAACCCACACCTGCTCAGTAGCAACCCTGCCCAGGCCCCCTTTTCTTCTCCTGGTTTTCAACTTAGTCCATTTCCCCTTTAGAAAAAATAAAAAAAAGCACAGCTCACTGCCTGTGGTCCCTTCATTCTACATAAACACATTCTTCAAGGCTAAAGCAAATCTGATTTTCAATGTGAAAATACAAAACTGTTCTGGCAATTGTTTCTAAACAGAACATATCTCGGATCTTAATATAAAAGCAATGTATAGGGTGATTAGTACTGAAGAATTTTTTTCCATGCAGTAAATTTCAAAGCATGGAACAATATAAAGTGGAACATCACATTCCACACAAAATACCATGTTTCTCCCTCAGTCTTGTATTCCTTGTTCTCCTGAGAATGGTAAACTTTGCAGTGATCCACTGGACTCAAAGATAATAGTAAATGAGAGAAATTTTGTCATAAACTTTGGAAGTAAAATTAGAAATGTAATCTATGAATTATCTTGGGATAAACAAGGTGCCAGTAAGAGTTTTTCGGGGGCAAAAAGGAAATGGGTTAAAGGTCAGCTCAAAACCATGCTGCATCAAGGCCAAGTAGCCTCTGAAGTGGCTTCAACACCGAACCCACCCTGAGAGGACCAGGTTCCAATTTTATGTTTGGGTGTTACCAGGTACAAGTGGAACTTTAAAAATATATACTGAACTTCCAACAGATAATTGCTTGCCAATATACATGGCAACATGATTCCTAATTGCTGAGAGGTAGAAACAGCCCAAGGGTCCATGCACGGACAGACGAACAGAGATGGCATAGGGTGCAACGTTATTCAGCTGTACGAAGCAGAGCACAACAGGGACAAGCCTCAAGGGCAGGAAGCTCAGGGAAATAAGCTTGCTGCAGAAAGACAGAGTGAAGCTTCTGTTTCTGAGAGGTCCTGGGAACAGTTGCCAGGAGTAGGGTGGTCAGGGAAGTGAGCCAGGATGTACTGAGGAGAGGCTCAGCCTGGGAAGACACACACAGAGCTCCATGGATGGATGGTGGGGGGAGAGGAGGGGACCGCATGCAATGCACTCAAGGCTACTCTATTGGATGCTCAGAATACTTAAAGTAGCAAATTCTGTTATGCATATTTTTCCACAGTTAAAAATGCTGAATCTATTTAAACACCAACATAAAATGTTAATAAAGTTAAAATTAAAGCCAGAAAGTCTGAGGAAGGAAGGAGCAAATGAGTTTGGTTGGTTCTGAGCTTTCAGTATGAAGCATGGGCTGGCCTCCTCCCTGAGTCTTCCAAGTGCTGGGATTATAGGTTGAAAATTTCTTATCAAAAGCATAGGCCCCCACAGCATCATGCCTGAAAGGATGAATCTGGAACTAGACAGCCCTTAGTGTGAAGCCTGGTCCTGTCAAGTAACTGTGTGACCTCAGGGAGAGAACTCAGCCTCTCTGTGCCTTGCCTGTAGAATGGTGATACTAAGGGATCTATATCATAGGTTTGCTTGGAGGGTTAAACAAGTTATTATTCATAAAGTGCTTAGAATAGCAAGCAGTACATGAATGTTTGTAAAATAAAATATAAATTTACTCCCCAAGGAGGTTATTTGCTAAAAGGTAGGCTCAGAGCCCAAAATGTTCATTTGAAGTAGCAATCTTTCACACATTATATTTTCTTTTATAGGCACAGGTATGTGATACTTTAAAAAGCAGGAGCTTGGGAGAGGAAACGCTATTTGAATATGCATGTGCACGCACTGACAGCTTTATGGGGCCTGGAGGTGATCCGGGAACTTTCCTGTCACACGGGAGCACCAGACTTGCTCGGATGGATTAGCCCCATGGTAAACAGCAGGAAATTGCCAGTGTGTCAGGCTCTGTTTGCAGAGGATTTAGAGTTTGCCCAACCGAGTCCTCACAGTCACAGGTTAATGAAGGAGTGGATGTGAATGATTTTCAAGGTACACATCTCTGCACAGGCCGAGGGGCAGAACAATGATGATCCACCTCTAAATATTCATGCTATCACCAAGTCTCATCAAGATACTCATTACCAGTAATAATGTCAAGGTGGCAAGCTGCAGCCCAAGTGGGGTTTTTTCCCACTTTAAATACTGAGGTTTACATAAGGACTGATACTGCGTTTCCATGCCAGTTCTACAGAAGGACGGTCAGAAGTGCTTGTGCACTGATTCTGAGCAGGCTGCTCCCTTACCTGGGGGGCTCGCGCATCCTTCCCCTGCATCCTCATTCATGGCAGACGCTCCAGGCTCTGATCTTTGGCAGGCTCTGTTCCACATCCCCAGGAACCAGATGAGACTGGTTCCCAGTGAGCCATGCACAGTCCAGGGCAGGGGTGGACGAGAAGCAAGGCCATGGCCAGTAGGACCCCACCCCACTCTCCAGGGGGGCATGGCTGCTTTCTCTATAGGCTCTTGAATTTATTCAGGGTTTGACAAATATCTATCACCATTGTTTATCCTCTCGCCGCCCGTCTGCTATCCTGTGTCCTGTCCAAGGGCCTCGCCTGGGCAGACTTTCAGTAGATAACAACACCCATGGTTTTTTAGTGCTTACCGTAAGCAAGTCACCATTCAAGGGCTTTAAATGCTGAGTGAGTCATGGAGTATTCCTCCTCTAAGAAGATAATTTTATGTTGTGATGGAAGACAGAAAAGGCAAAAATACTTACAAACTGAGTGCTGTTTAAGCTCACTGAAATTAAGGCACCATGCACATGAAAGATTTTCTGTGTTTGGGGTCTGAGCACCTCTGGAAGAAGTTCTCTGAATGTCTTTTGCATTAATGTTTCTGTAATGCTTTCCTGCGGCTAGGGGAAAAAATGACTCCCCTTCCTCTCCCATCACCTAAAGGCCACATTTTATTTTAAGCGCTCTGTCATAGCTCCAGGAACGGTGTACATTTTTTATAAAAACGTTTTAAAATATTGATACAAAATCTCAACACTGAAAGATTTATTTAGCAATCCTTTTATACTCAAAACTGGGGAGGGGATGTCATTCCATGATGATTTCTTTTTGAATTAATGGAAAAAAATGTTCACGTTTTTATTCTGCTTAATTCTGCCTTCCCTAAATTAGCATATTCAGCATTTTATGCTCCAGTTATAACTCACTGGGCTATTTATCCATACCAATATTTACACCATTATCACGAGTGGGTGAGAAAAAAGTTGGCAGCCTCTACAGTATCCAGTTTTTTCAGCTGTGGATTATTTTTTTCATTTGTATTATGCTGCTAAATATCTCAATGAATCAATGATGGAGAAAAGTATCTCTACAAATGAGTGGGGAAAATAACATCACAGAACCATTAACAATAATGAGATTTGTGTGACTGGTCTTCCATGAACCACGAGGTTTCCTGTGCCTAGGATGCCCCTCAGTCCACAATGGGGAGGAGAACAGAACCCTATAAACCTCCCTTCCCGGGCATACAGTGCAGGGGCTTCTCAATGTCAGGAAGGGCTCACTCCTCTGAGATGCTTGGGATTCTTTAGCCTGGCTATTCTCTCGGGATGGGTTGAGAAGTCGCAGTAATGGAAACCTATGGCCCTAGCAGTAAGAGAAGAGTCAAGGCCCTTTCCAAGATAGCCCCGAGATGCTTGGTCCCTGTGTGATGGGTCCCCTCTCTTCTGATCCCAGAGACAAACCTTGTGTGGGGCCACATTTTTAAACCCCCAGGAAGCACCTTCTTGGTATCCAGGGAACTCAGGAGGTCCATGCTGTGCAGGGAGCTCCAACCCCACCAGCTTTGCCCTCTGTTCTACCTGGACACTGGGGAGAACTTTCCCAGGCTCTTGTTACTCTAGAGACACTGTGGGAAAAATTCCATGTAAGGCTCTTAAGAAAGTGGGGGAGCTGTTGAGAAAGAAACTTTGCAAATTTTGCTAAATCAGCAGCCTGTCATCACAAACCTGAAATCCTGTTAACTTCAGGAGGAAAGATGAATGTGCAAGTCTGGTCTGCACCTCGGTGTTTTTTCTTTAAAGGAATCTACCAGTTGTCCTGCTATTGCATTATTTGTCTACTAACAGAAGGAAAGTGGTTAATACTGAAGATTGCCCAAAAAGAAATTTTTTCTAGTCAAATAAATACGTTTCGCTATCTGAGACCATGCTTGCTTCTGGCGGATACAGTGAGTGAGCTTTTATCTTTCCCTAACAATGTCTCTCACGCCCTAATGGTAGGAGGCACATCTGCTCCCTGACAATGTCCTGATCAGCGCGGGGATGTGATCTCCTCTTTTCTGAACCAAGACAGAGCCCTATGCATTGCATCCAAGGGGATGCAGCCACTGAATGCATCTTCCAACCATTGCCTAGGACTTAGTGGTGTCCCACAGGTATTAGGGCAGACGCTGCCGCCAATATAAAAGTGTGATTCCATGGACAATTAAGCAGGGTCTCCATGCTGAATGAAACTGTCATTCACTGCCTGAGATTTCTGGTTCCGCTAACTCACAGGACCAACAACCTGACTGTCAGCCTGCAGATCGGAGCAAATGAAAGCCTGTCAGCTGTTTATTCCTTAAACACTGCCATCTCTCTGTGTCTAAACGGTTGAGCTAGGCTAGAGATGTCACTGAAACAGGTGGGGCTTAAACACAACACTGAATACATCTGCTAATAAAAGTCCTTCCGTTACTTTTATTATCCTCACTCAAGGCAGAAGACAGCAAGCCATGTGTGTCTGTGTGCAAGGGGTGACTGTGCAGAACTCACGGCTGACATGCTGTCAACAGGCGAGGTGACAGAACGGAGAGAGGTGACAAAGAACGGGCTGTGTGAGGCAGGGCCGCAGCCGCTGTGCTACTCCTGCTCAATTTGCTGCTGTGGGACCTTCTGTGAATGTTTTGCCTTCAGAACAATACTGATTTTTCTCCCTGGCTCAACTGAAAACTGAAAATTAACAGAATGAAGGAGGAAGGCCCTGGGGGAGCCCAGGAGGATGAGCTAGGACCCCTCCTCTCCTGTGGCTGGAGGCATCATCTGTGAACAAAGCAATACACTGTCTATGTGCGCCAGGCACGATCTAACTGAGTATTTCATGGCTGCTTTGGAGAGGAAAATATATTTACAGTTCCTTTAGTGCCATTCCAGTGTATTGTGTAAATATGTAAATTAGGCTTCGTGAGCTACATGCACAGTAAAATGCCTTGGAATAATTTGTGTAAATAAATCATCTACATCTGTCCACTGCGTAGTTGCTACTGTCTTCCAGGGAGTTTTGTGACATGGTTTTGGGGACACTCGTGCACAGCCATGGAAATGAATTCAGCTGCTCTCTGTCCTGGTGGAATGCAATGGCCATGTCCTTGGACCACACGCAGGGCCACCCTCTCTGGGAATTTGAGAGGCTCTATGTCCTAGCCTTGTGTCAGTTTCATTAACCGCTATTCAGTTCTATGTCCCCAGCATATGGAGGCCATGACATTCTTTAGCAGAACTCACAGGCTGGGAGCGAGGATGCAGACCAAGGAGAGACAGGCCACTCAGCTATCCGTTGGCCAGGGAGGGATGTGGTGGGATGTGGATATCAGGCTGTGAGGCCTCTGGGAGCAGCGGGGCCGACCTACCACAAAGTGCCTGCAAAGCCAGCATGCAACCGCTCCTCAAGAACCAGGCCCGCACCACCTCTGTAAACCACTCCCTGCCTGGAGGACATCTTCAGAGAGCTTCGGTGGAGAAAATGAGAAGATATAGCATTTAATGTTTTGTGTAATGAGGCCTGAAATAGATGACAGCTGAGATCCAGGCCCCTGGCTATCAGCAAGGTGTTTAAATATTGACAATCCATAAAAGCCTCCCACTCCACTCCAACTTGCTACTGGCCTGAGTCACAGAGGTGTGGGCAGCTTTCTCAGCTCTTGGGTCCAGCAGCCCACTTGGGTTCTGCTAATGATCTGAAAGGGGAAACAGTTGGCAACCTTCTTCCAAACCTCGGGCAATAAAATGGGCTCAAAAGCAAGATCTTTAGCTGTCATCAAGAAGGGCGGTGTCTTCCAAGTTGGTTTCTGTGTGCCAGCCAACTTTGTGGGGTTCCTGTCCATAGTCCAACAGTAGCACCACTAAGCACAGACCTCCTGACTTCTGCACAAGGTGTGGGGCCCAGCAAGAAGCCAAGCAACATGCTGATCAGGTGTTTTTCACACAATCTTGCTGATGCATGGAAGCTGGGCACCCGGGCAGGCAGCCCCATGTCCTGTTTCCTGCCTGACATCACCTGGAGAAGTTGTTAATGGCCCCCAGGTAGCCCTCACCCAAGAGCCAAGATCTTCCTGTTCTTGCGAAGTACCAGGCCTCAGTCATGGAAGTTAAGGCTCAAGGCAGGCAGAGGTGTCTGGCTGGCAAGGTGTTACATCTTCCATGGCTGATCTTGTACACGAGTATGCTGGATTCAAAAACACATTAGTGGACTGTTCCGGGGCAGGCTGACTGGGCTGGTTCTTTATTAATTAAACTTGACTTTTTATGTTGAGGTCATTCTTAAGTTCCATGCAGCTGTAAGGAATATAGAGGCATTCAGCATATTTACTTCCTTTCCCCCAGTGGTAGCATCTGTCCTGTGTCACAGCCAGGGTGTTGCCAGTGAACAGCAGAGGCACAGAACGCCTCTGGAGCTCTCTTAGAGCCACATGTCAGCTGGGATAATAGATAACGGAGGCAGACAGGTGTGCAGGCAGAAGGAAATCACTGGGCGAGACTGAGTTGTGTTTATCTGGGTCCAGCTGCTGGCACGACTGACCCACTTGGCAGTGGGGTGACTCTCGAGGACATCTTCTCAGAATGATTTTAGACCCTTGAAGTGGGGGTTGAAAAGGACATCAATTATCCTGGTAATGCTCAATTACTTTGAGGCAAATGAAAGTTCCTGGTAACCTCTGCCTCTTACTAGTGCAGACATGATTGTGGGTTGTTCTTCTTTGTGCTATTTGTTCAGCTATGTGGTTCTTTGGAAGGTGTACAGGGAATTGGATTTATAATAAGGATCTGTGACCCTTATTTTAGGGCAACCCAGAAGCTAGAGCCTTCACAAACTTACTGATTAATTAGGTCTGACAGAGTCAACAAACAACTATAATTTCAAAGCCATGACAAGTGTAAACAAAACAGAAATATCAGCAACAGCTGAAATGTCACATGTGGGTATCCATGTTTCCACAGATGGCAGTCATAGACACTGCTGTGACTTAGAAGGCTTCCCACTTGTTATGGTGGGTGACATAAGCCTCTACCCTGCCACCACTCACAACAACGGGCAAATTTTTGCAAAAGCCCTAACCACCTATACCTCACAGTGACATGATTTGGAGAAAGAGTGATGATGATGTACTTAGCTAAGATGAGCTCAACGAGAACATGCGAGTTCCTAATTCAGCATGGAGTTGTGGCCTTGCAAGAAGGGGGAATCTAGAGCTTCAGTACAATAAGAAGGCCCTGGGTGAAGGAAGGCAGAGAGGGGGCAATGCACCTGTGAGCCAAGGAACACCAAGGATGACCGGCTGCCACAGGGAGTGAGGAGAAAAGCAGAGAACAGATTTTTCCTCACAGACATAGGAAGCAATTAACCCTTCCAGTTTCCAGAGTTGTAAGACAAAAGATTTCGGTTGATTCAGCTGCCCAGTTTGGGGTACTTTGTCATGATCCTAGCACATTAATGCCCCTCTATTCATAAGGAACAGACCGATAAATTTCAGTCAGAGGTTAATAAGAATACAGCTGTGGGTTTTTTTCCTATTCAAGTTTATGGAGCTGCTAAATTTTACCCATAAGTCTTGTCCATGAGACCATTTTTTGTTGCTATAGTAAAATATCCAAGGCTGTGTACTTTATAAAAGAAAGGTTTAGTTAAGCTCATGGGGCTGAATATTCAACAGCAGGGTGCTAGTGGCTGCTTGGCTCTGGTGAAGGTCTCCCTGGCTGTCTTACAACATGGCAATGGTACCCTGGAGAAGTGCTGTGTGTGTGTGTGTGTGTGTGTGTGTGTGTGTGTGTGTGTGTATGTATGTGTGATAACAGGGTGAGACAGAAGCCAGAAAGTGGAAGGGCCAGTCTCACTCCTTTAAAACATCTCACTCTTAGAAAAGGACCTCACTCCACAAGATCAGAATTAGTCCTTTCCAGGCCAGATTCCCAAGGACCAAGTTACCTCCCACTGGGCTCCAGCTCTTGTAGGCCCTACCACCTCTCAACATCATTATGCTGGCACCAAGTTTCTCAAAAAATACCTTTGGGGCATATGCTCAGGTGATGTCCAGATACCACAGACCCTTTGGTGGGGACCCGGTGACCACAGAAGCCCAAGACCCCTCACTGATTCGGGGCCCTCTGCTGCAGAGCTGGCTAAATGCCTTGCTCAGAAGACAACACCAGGGCCCAGCTCATCCCAGAGTTCTTTTTGGCAGTCCTAGGGATTGAAACCAGGGCCTTTGCAGTAAGCTGCATCTTCAGAACATTTATTCATTCATATTTTGAGACAAAGTTCTCACTAAATCACTATGTTTCTCAGTCCATCCCAGAGTGCTAGAATAACAGGCATGCACCACCACACCCAGCTAAATTCATGAATTCTTGAGCCAAAGACCTTGTCACGCTGCCCTTCAGTCTTACAAGATTTTTCAGTCTTACATACTCAGTCCTTTTTAGGCGTTTCCATAAGGTGCTTCTAATTTATAACCTTGTAAATGCAATTTGGTGGTGGAGAATGGAGGGACATTCCTGAACACACCCCTAAATACAACCACAGGGGCCTTTCTTCTTGGTCTAACAGCTTCTTTACATATTGGACCCAATCAACTCCTGGGCTTCAGTCCATCCAGAAAGCGGCTCCTTGTCCCTTCTGAAGACAACATGACAGATCACCCAGCTCAGTCTCAAGTGTTCCCAGTCATGGTGGGACCCTCTGGAGGTCATGAGGATGCTGCTTAGCATTCTCCACGTTTGATGGTGCCTTCCGCGCAGCAACAACGTCCTGTCAATTTGTCAGAAATTCCTTTTTCTAATAATGTCCATCCTCATTATTAAAGCTGAGAGAAATTCTTCCTTTTATGCCACTGATGGGCATGTAAATTACCACAGCCTCCACGGAGAACAGAACAGAGATTCCTCAAAAAGCTAAAACTAGAGCATGACCCAGCAATCAAGCCTACTCTCTCTACAGGAAAATACAGTAGCTAAGGTACAAAACAGCCTAGTGCCCATCAATAGAAGAATGGAGAAAGAAAGTGTGTTTAGGTACACAATAGAGTATAATTCGGTCATAAAGAATGAAATCCTGTCATTGACAATAGAATGGATGGGATAAGAGGACTAACCCAGTCCCGCAAAGACAGATGCTGAATGCTCTCTTACATATGCAGAGACTAAGAAAAGTCACTTTGGAGCACTTTTCCTTCTCCTGGAAGGAGAACAGGGACAGGGAAGGTGCTCCAAATGGTGTGGAGGAAGGGGTGCCTGAGCGTGAATGATACACAATACATGATATGTGAGAATATCACACCGAATCTCTGTAATATGTATAATTAAGATGCATTAATAAAAAATAAAACGTGAAGTGAAAAAATGTAGACCGGAAGTAAGGATGGATGAAAAGCAGAGCAGCAGCTGATCTTAGACCTCTTTCTCAGAAGCCCAAGAATATTTGTAGTTATCAAGAAGAGCACAGCTTCGTCCGTGTTTGCAAGTCTGCCCCTGAGGTGCATCTTGAGAGATGTTCTCGGGTCTGGTTGAGAAGGGGAAGCATCCCAAAGTGTCGTTTGGCTGCCACCTGTGTGTTTCTGAGCATGACACTGACCATCCTCCTGGCAAGTGTCCCTTAGCTAGCATACCATGTCTCAATGGCTGTGAGGTCACAGCCTAGCTGTTGTCACGAAAACACAGGAGGAGTGGGAGGATGAGCCTCTCCTTTCACCCGGCCAGGCCGGCTCTACAGTGCTGCCTGCCACAGGCCGAGTTCCAGGGTACACAGGGCCTACCTGAAGGCCTGGCCTCTATGACAAAGCCAGCTGTGGGTGTGCTGCCGGGGCTGCCCTCTGTCCACTGTAGGGTGAGGTCTGAGGTGGATTTGGTGACTGAGACATCTCTAGGGGGACCCGGGGACCCTGTAGAACAAAGAGAGAAGAATAGTGAAGCCATTGATCTTGGGGAAACTGGTCATCCCTCAGTGCGGGGCCAGACTTTCTAGGTTCCTAGGCCTCCAGGTAGGTTACTAAACCTCATTCTACCATGGACTTCAACCTAAAAATATGAAGTGACCTGGGTGTGGTGTAGAACACTAGTAATCCATGCTCTCTGGAAGGCTGAAGCAGGAGGGTCTCAAGTTTGAGCCCAGCCAGAAAAAATTTAGCAAGACTCTGTCTCAAAAAACAAAAAAAAATTAAAAATTAAAATAAGAAGGTCTAAGGATGTAGCTCAGTGTGAAGGCCCTGGGTTCAATCCTCAAGAATGAAAAAAAAAATCTGGAAGTGATCAGCGGTCAGAAAGAGATGGCACAGGCAGAGCATCTGGCACCTGCTGTACTCCCTAAACATCATCCTGTTACTGAGGCCTTGTCAGTGTCAGGGCCAGCTGAGTGGGACGTTCCCGTGTTCTTTCTGTGATATGGGAAAAGTTTTACATTTTATTTTAAAAATTGAATTCGTTTTGGTTCACAAACTAATCATTTCACAATTCTGGAAAAGATGGCTACATCTGTGTGGGTAAGACAGATGCAGTCAGTTTATCCCCAAGGCTGAGTTTGCAAACAAAAACAAGATATTGCTAGCACTTCTTTTTGCAAATCAAATGTTTCTGAACAAAAGCACTCGCGAACTGAGATACTGCTGTGTTTTCTCTTACTTACATTTTCATTAAACACAAATGTTTGTGCTTACCACGTGAAAAGCTGCTCCCTTGCACAGGAGGAGCCCACCTGCAGCATGGCCCTTGCCTTTGCAGACTTCCATGCTGCCCAAATGTCCCAAACTCCTGAAGTTCTTCCCAGCCAGAAGTGCTGGGCTGAGGAGCTAGATAAGTCCCCAGCTCAGCGAAACCAGAGGTGAGGCTGAAGGCCTGACCGAGGCTCACCTGTCGCCCAAGTTCCACTCACCCTCGGCTGGACCTGCTGTGACATTGGCTTGGAGCTCTGGCCCATAGGCAATGGTCCGCGCTTGGACTCGGAAGAAGTAGGTCACTCCCTTGGTGAGGTCGCGCACCTTCAACCAGCGCTGCCAATTCCCCTTCACATCCACCGTCACCACCTTGCTCACACCTGGGCCAGTAAAGAGCAAAGAGAAGAAGGCACTGAGCCCTGAGAAGTAATCCAGCACTGTCTGATCTGAGGTGACAACCAGGAGAACAGTCTGCAGTTGGCTCAGGAAGTGGTTCTTACAATTAGGAGGAGTTCAAGCAGTGATTAGGGCCAATTTTCAGCACAGATAAGTGTAATTAGAATTTAAGGTTGATAAGTAGTGCCAATAAAGAAAAGAACCCACTCCACAATGCTTGGAAGAGATGACCTAACTCAGTGGCACCCCACAAGGAGGGGGGACAGTCATCCACCTCCTCATGGCTGATGTGGGTAGGGGCACAGTCTTGCCTGTCTCAGTACAGCTCCCCAGATGGCCCTGCAGAGAAGGTCCCCTTCCCACACCCAGAAAGATACTGATAAGGTAAAAGGTGAGCTCCACCATGAGGGCAGTGTCTGTGGTCCAGACTGGGTTGGCCAACTTGTGGCCTTCAGACTCAAAAACTTGTCAGAACGTTATCTGTGATCCTCAAAGCTAAGATAAAGTTATCACTATAAGTACTGATGCCTTAATACAAGAATGATGAAAATACAGAGGCAGTGAGCAATGCAAAAAGATTGCTGAGTGGATTAAGTACAGTAGCACGCCCCATCCATGATGGACACATTCGAAGGCCCCATGTCTACCTAGAACTGGGGGCTCTACCAGGTACTAGGAACACTAGGTTTTCTCAGGGTGACCTGCAGTGCTGCCTTAGTACCTGAGTCAACTTGTCCTTCGTGTTGACTGTCATCCTCAGATGAACTAGGTACTCTCAGATCCAAAGTTATGGTAGCAACTTCTTTTCTGGTATTAAAAAAAAAAGCCTTTGTTCTCAGAGCAAAAACAAACCCATGAACAGATTTTGTAAACTTGATCCCACTAGGAGGTAGAGCCAATCTGGCCTTTCCTCCACCTCAAGTGTGTCTGAATTTTATTTATTTAGTCAATTTTTAAACCACATCCTGTACTACAAAGCCTCAGGGTGCAATTCCATAAAATACTTCCATTTGAAACATCTTTAAAAATATAAAAATAGCTCTGCCATCAAACCAGATTCCTAAGAGCAAGCTAGTGGGGCACTGCAGGCAGCTCGGTGTTCCAGGTGGCCTCATGGTTCAGTGGTTTAGTAGTTTGCGAGGCATGGTGGCCCAGGGCAGGATGGCCCCTAGTGTGGTACTCTGGTGACATGGTGGTCTCTGCAGTGGCCAGGGACTGGCCAGCCATGGCTGTGGGATCATTGCAGTACACAGGATGACCCAGGGTGTCTTTCTGATGGGGTGATGGTACCAGGTAAGGATAATGTTCTCTGCTTCCCTTGGCCTGGCTGAACAGTGTCACACTTCAGGGTTTTGTAGTCTGTGTCAGGAGGACACCTCTGAGCATCCTCCAGCTATCACTAGCAGGCAAGACCACCACTGGAAAGATTTTTTGTCAGCATAACACACTTCATGAAGACAGCAGTTCACTTTCACACATATAAACAAATCTCTCTCATCTTTGACAGTCTTCACAAGAGAACTACCATTACTGTGGAGTGAATACAACTCTACCCCAAACAGAAACGCTAGTTGCTTTCATTATGTTTGCAAACACATCTTGAGAAACATGCAGCTTCCAGGAGACATTTTAAAATACTAAAAATCATATGGCAATAGAGTTACTACTTTAGAAGTTTCCTGTTGGAAATCTGGAATCCAACAGCTAGGGCAGAGAGGTCTTTGGGAACCTGACTCAAAGGTGAATCTGTCCTGTGGACTGTGGTGCCCCACACTGTGATCAGCTCAGTTTGCGTGGGTCAGCAGTGACAGATGTACAGTGATCAGGAAGGAGGGAACATGCCCAGGCCCGACCCAGGTCAGAACCCTGGGTGATTTGTTCTTCATGGGCTGCCTCTGCTGAGATTCTGACCTGAGCTGACCTGCAGGGTCAGTGTGAGCCATGAAGACCAAGAGCAAACCCTCCTCCCCTTCAGTTTCCCAGCATGAGGTGAGCAGCAGGAACATCAGAGGACAAAGCCAGTGCTCTGAGACAGACAGGAACAATGCCAGTGACGGGCGGTGTTATGACTTGTGAAAAGAGGTGAAAAAAGTGATTGTGGAGAAAGTGACTCCACCTGTTGTCACTTGGGGTGAGTGACAAGCCCACTCCTGCTATGCAGTCCACAGTTTGTGGGCGGTATGGGAATTTTCTGTGACAGATTTCCCTGGCGCTATCTCTGTCTCTGTTGCTTACCTATGCATTTGCTACCAACCATGGAACTCCAGCCATTCTCTTTGTGTAAGCAGTGGCGATCTGGCTTTAGAATATGGCCACTTGCATTCAAATTCTGCTTCCCTTCTTTCTTGTTCAAATGCAAGTTTGGAGCAGGTGAACTAAGGGCTCTACAAATGGTTTCTTTGCCTAAGAAAGGGAACTGAGGCAGAAACTGGAGGATTTGTGGATGGAACATGTGTGGTACAGTGGGTGGTTTGTGTAAGTAGGAAATAAACACTGCCCATCTGTGACATAGGGGTCTTGTTGACAGAGTGCACACAGAAAGCTACAAGTGCACTGAATATAACGAATGTGACCATCTAACTTCAGACATTTCAGATGCCCTTTGACTTTCTCATTGATGCAAAATGATTTTGAAAGTGAAGGAATTGTCACCCTGCACTATGTGGGAACCAGCAACGTGGGGTTTGCTCCTCAGGGACTGGGGTGGGGAGGTTTTGCAGGAACCCAGAGCAATTGAGAAGAGCAGAGTACAGAGAGGAGGGATTCACAAGGCACTCTGAGATCACATGTGGGTTTTCTGGCGGAAGATGCTGTGCTGGTCTGTCTTGTCTTGGAGCAACTGCTTTTGTGTAAGACCAGGAGCATCTGCCCATGGGGGGCCCGTGGAGGATCAGGTATGCTGTGTGGGGTCCTTGATGTTCTGCAACCCATTACCATAGGAAAAGGCATCCTAGTGAGGTGCTTCTTTGAACAAGAATGAGAAAACCCAAGTTGTTTTTGACAGGGAAGGACTCATAGGTAAATTGGAACCCTGGTCTTTTGGTAATCATTTCTCATTTCAGCAGCTCTCTTTGGTTAACATTCTTGTAAAAGGCATATATAATGTGGGCTCATGAAACAGGAACATGAGGGTGTGTGTGTGTGTGTGTGTGTGTGTGTGTGTGTGTGTGGCAAGGGCAGGACAAGATGCAGGACAGCAGGGGATGCTGGCGGGCAAGATGCAAGATAGTCTCCCTGTGGGATTCACAGGACAGTGGGCTAGTCCCCTTCTGCACATCTGCCCCTGGGACCTCCAAAGAGCCACATCAAGGCCTTACAGTTCCCAGACACAGAGCACAGCTGAGCAGGAGCCATGACAACTGGACATCCCTCCAGCGCTAGCTCTGCAATTTGAGAACACCGTGGCCACAGATCATCCACTGTTTCTCAGCGAAGCTCATCGATCGGCTCAGGCACACTTTGTTTTTCTTTCTCAGTGTTCACATCTCTGATTTGGGATGCAGCTCAGAAGTGACAATACAGAAGTATTGGGCCATAGTTTATTGGAAGCATTTTTTTCTTTCTTAGCATGCCATAAAATGACAATGAATCTTATAGTCAATGGCATCTTAGATTTGGTGAAATAAAATCCAGTGCTTAAATGTCCTCCTTCAAATCACCTCCCTGTTTTATCTGAATGTGCTTATTTTAAAAGGAAACTTTTATCACTGCTTTAAATGGAGAGCCAATATTATTTGATGTACTGGTTATTTTTTTCCTCCTGGACATTAAACAATCTATAATTTTTACAGTCTGTCTGTATACATTACTAGGGAGAACTTGCCCTGTCCCATGGGGCAGAGACAGCTGGACTCATCTCTAGGTGCACAATGGGGAGAGAAGAAATGCCGGAAGGCTCTTGGTGGACTTACCAGTAATTCAGTGGACAGACACATGGCCACAGACAGAAGTAAAGTAATGCTGGAAACAGCTGACACTCTGGCCCCCTCAGGGACTCCTCCTGCAGTCCCTGGGTGGATTCCATCTGCTCTGCCCTCAGAACACACCCTCACCACTTCTCCCCTCCTTGCCCTCTGCCCTCTGCCCAGCTCCGCACTGCCCACAGCTGCTCTCTGAGGTCCTGAGTTCCCTGCCTGCAACCCGTTCTCCTAGCAGCCAACTGGATTTCGCCTTTGGTTTTCATTTATTATTCATTTTCAAGCCTTTGTGGAGCCTTAGCTCAGGTTCCTTTGTGTCTTAACTTCCCCTCCACACTCTCTGGGGGTCTGCTTCTGATTGATGGAGGACCTTCCAGGGTGATCAATAGTCCTCTTCGCACCCAGCGGCATTTCGCGAGTGGTATTTAGCCAGGAGGAGCCTGGCTTTGTAGCACTGCACACTTGTGCTCCACTTTCCTCCCCCAGGAAACTCCAGGCCTCCTCGGGAAGCCCTGGCTAGTGGCAAGCTCTCCGCAGGGAGACACCAAGCCTTCCCTCTCAGGATTGTGTGCTCAGACTTCTGTAGAAGGTTTCCCTCAGACATCTGCACTGTGAGTCCTCCCTCAGTGCCTTCCCAGGCCCACACACTCCCATTATCTTCATCCTTCTTCCTCAAAGCACCCATCACTATCAGATTTTTGCTTGGTGGTTTAATTATTTGTGTGTTTCACTTCTCTTCCTGTAATAGAAACTTTCTGGACCTAGGAGAGCAGGATCTCAGTACACAAGCCAATGAAGATCCTCACTTTCCTGGGTCAATGGATTACAGCACTAAAATAGCTCTGGGCATGCAGTGCGTACTTAATAATTGCTGAGTGAGTGGGGAACAGAAAGGAGTGTCAGAGCACGAAGGATGCTGGGCAAAGCACCTCTTCCAGGACACTAATGTTATCTGCAAGGTCAGTGCTGGAGCAGAACCTGGGCTGCTTCTGTCAGGGATGATGAGTACTAAATCACAGAAGGGAGAGAAAAGAGACATTTTGGATGTTGGGGACTAGGTCAAGGAAGGCTCATCGTGTGATTCCATTGTCCTGGACATGGACATGCAGGGCTGTCCTTCTGGGTTCCTAGTCATGAGGGAGTACAGTACCCGCCCCTGATACCTCTGTCCTTACCTTGGACAGGGACCAAGGGCTCATACACCACTCGGTAGCCCTGCAGAATGCCGTTGGCCGCCACTGGCTCCCCCCAGGACACATTCAGGGTGGTGGACGTGATTTCTGAGAATGCCAGGAAGCTGGGGGCCCCAGGAGCTGGAAGAACGGAGAACGCTGTAGTGACTTTCACAGAGGCACCCTTATGGATCACACACATTTGTCTGTGCTTCCACAAAGGCAAGGAAATGTTATTAGGTGTTATTTTCAACCCAGTAAAAGTCTAAATGCCACAGAATGAAAGGGAGACTCATTGATCACCTCTGAACTTTCCAAGATCAATCAGAAACACAGGGTGGAGAAAATGACAGAAACAAACACAAAGGAGCTGCGAGGTGGATGGACAAAAACTTGACGATGAATAATGGATGGAAACAAAATGACATGCAGATGGCAGTTTCCAGAGACTGCTGGAAGGGTCCAGGGACTCTTTCCCTGCTCTTTTGGGGACAAGTGGTACTCAGTGGTGGACAAGGCCCTTCCCTATCTCTTCTTCCTCCTTTCTCCACCTGTTTTCTTCCCTCTCATGGGGGTCCACAGGTCTGAGAGGGCGCCTTTGCTTTTTCATTGAAACCTCTCAGCATGGCGGGCTCATACAGCAACGCCGAAAGCAGAGGTGGCTGGCTGAGCAGCTGAAGCTGCTGGTGGAAATGAAGGCCCGTGTGTGACTGGGAGCATGGCAAGGCCACTCCCTACCCTCTGCCTGGTGAGCATGTACTAGCACTTACCCCTCACAGCCTGGGGGGCATCTGGTCTCCTCCACCCCACACCTCCTGCAGTTTTGGAAGCACTCACTGCAATGGCACCCACCTTTCTCTCTGCTCTGCTCTGTCCTTGGGTTCTTTAGTCCATAAACTATCATATTCCTATGTCTCAAAGAGACCCAACCCCATACTCCACTGCACCAATCTACCCATGAATCTGCTAACTCAGATTCTCAAGCTGGCCTGTGATGGTGGACAAGGAAAGGAGGCAATCCTGGCACTCTGGCATAGCTGTCTCTCAGACATGATGTCAAGTGTCCTGGCCACAGGTTGGTCTTCTAGATGTGATGTCAGTCTGTTGACACTGCCTGACATTGGGGG
Source organism: Capromys pilorides (assembly GCA_004027915.1). Classification (NCBI taxonomy): domain Eukaryota; kingdom Metazoa; phylum Chordata; class Mammalia; order Rodentia; family Capromyidae; genus Capromys; species Capromys pilorides. Next base: position 41,119 of record PVKN010000565.1, read on the forward strand.
TCCCTGAGCCCTGCATCGTCATTTACAATCTTCCAGACCTGTATCTCACAGAGAGTCACTGAGAGCCCCAGGACCTAAAGCTGGGTTGACACTTCTTGGGGAGACCTCTAATCTACAGCCCACTGAGATGGCCCAGAAGGGTGGCCTGTTGGGCACATGCTGGGCCCCATATTGGCCTGAGGCTGCCAGCTTCATTTGTGCTCTCAGACCCTACACAGGTGTACAGCTGTTCTAAGGCTAGTGTGTGATCCCAAAACCCAGCCATTGGGCCTGGCTTCATTGTATAAGCAGTTCTGCCCCCAGTGATCTGTATAAACAATGAGGTGCCTCAGATGGCACCTTGAGCATCGGGGCCAAGGTCAGGCTATAAACAGCCCTTTCTCCCTGTGCTTCCCTCTTGAGCTCCACAGAAAACATGTCCAGCTCCTGCCATCATCGTCTAGCACTGGCCTAGCAGCTTGACAGGCCAGGCACTGGGGAAGTGTGAATCACACTCAGTCCTGCCTCTTTTCTCCAGATCCCTAGCTGGGGATGTGAAGGGCAAGCAGAACAAAATGCTGTAGAAACCAAAAGAAAGGGTAGTTTGCTCTACCAGGGGCCCAGAGACTGCCAGGGGAGCGACACATGTCTGTAATCTCACAGTCAGTCCAACCGAGGCCAACAGAGAGCAAACTGGTGCCCACCTACCGGCCTGATGGGTGCGCCCCTGCCGGGGGTCACTCCTAGGCCCATCGCCAGCAGCATTGAAGGCAGATATGCTGATCAGGTATTTGGTGTGGCTGGTCAGGTTCTTAAGCTTCACCGTGGGCTCGGGGAGGAACAGGACCTTCATCTTCTCTGTTTCGTTCCGGCTGCCTGCCTCCCAGTAGTAGATCTATCAGGAAAAGAGGAGGTTGAGGGTGGGCATGGGGAAGCTCTGAAGCGAGGCTGGGCTATGTCCCAGGGGGACTGTGACAGGGCCCTGGGAGCATGGGGGCTGGTGCAGTGGTTGCAGGTCCTTGTGGCTAGAGCTGCCAGGCAATAGTTTGCGCTTTTGAGTTGTCAGCTACAATTGAAGCACCCCTCAGTTAATCTGCTCAAAGTAGGGCGAGAGGACAGAGGCCTATTCCCTTCAGCCACTAGTCCTGGGCCTGCATTATAGTGCTGAGCCACTGGGAGTCTCTGTTCTGTCCCACAGGAAGATGATCACCAACTGTCTAGCCCTGCTCTGACCACCCACCAAAAAACCCTCAAACTCTCACTTCATGTTCTCATGTTTTGTTCAAATCCTGTATCTAAATATTTTGTCAATGTGGTAAAAATACTTGGTAAACATCAAAGTATTATACTCTGTGTAGTAGTATTACATTCTGTGTAATCATTCCTCCCCAAAGCAGCAAAGTCACAAGAGATACACATGGCGCTCAGAACTGGTGGGAAAGGCTGTACCTCCCTTGGGTGGCATTTGTTCCCATCTCGCTTTGATGTGCTCACAGGTAAACTTTGTGTTTGAGTATAAAAGTTTGATCTGGCTGCCAGGGCTGCTTCCATACACAGCTGGCTGGGAACCACCGCTCCAGCCAGTGCCAGCTGAGCTGCCCAAAAACAACAGTCTGTGGATCCAGCTTGGCTCACGGGCCTATGCCTGAGCCAGGCCCCAAGAGCATCATGCTTTGGTTGTGAAAGCAACACAGAGATGACATTGGCACTGGGGAGACTGGGGTCACACCTGTGAGGAATAAGGCCTGCCTGTGGAGCATGGCTGAATTCTGCCCTGCTGAGTAACCCCTCTCCACCCCAGTAGTTTGACCCAGGGCCTGGCCCCCAGGTTATGTCTGCTGTCCATCTGCTGCTGTGGAAGAAGCAGGGCGCAGCATGATCAGCACAGGGGAGCTGACCAGAGAGGATCCTGCACTCACACAGCCCAGCTAACTTGTGATCAATACCCAAGTTCAATGTCTTCATCATTAAGGAAATGAGAAAACATATTTTGGACATACATAAATAGTGCCTGGCCTCCGGGCTCACAGGACCTTCTAGTACCTCATCAATCACTGTAACAGCCCTGCCATGGAGGAAGGTATTAATTTTCATAAAACACCTACAAAAATCATTTTTAAATGGGCATTTAATTGGCCCAATAGTCATCAGGGCCGGCAAGCCCAGAGAATCTGGTAACTGATCAACTGGGGCTCCTGGAGGCCAGACGGAGACATTGATTCTGGGAAAGGATGTGAGTATTTTCTGCAGGGGACTTTTGTGCTGTTCAGGGCTCCCAGGTTTTAGGGTAGGGAGGCACCTAGGAACACACTGCCACTGGATAAACCATTCTGTGTAATCACCCCTCCCCAATACATAGTATACCACTTTGCCTTTCTTTTTTCCATCTATACAGCATTTAGCTATTTTAGTCCAGTGGCTTTTAAAGAGGGGGTTCCAGAATGCACACCACCTGCAAACTCATTAGAAATGCAATTCTCGGGTCTCTCCCTGGGTTTCACTTAATGAACTGAGAGTAACACCCAGCAGTGATCCAGGGCAATGCCGGGAAGGACAGCATATCAGCAAACGTGCTTGGGGATTCTGGAGCAGACACAGGTTCCTATGGCAAGGCCTACCGTCCAGAGCAGGGACAAGCCCTCAGCATCTCTGGATGTACTATAGCTGCCACCTGGGTTGCTTTGTGATGGCACAAAGCAGCCCCGCTGAGTACCCTCCTCTCCACCCCAGTAGTTTGACCCAGGGCCTGGCCCCCAGGTTGTGTCTGCTGTCCATCTGCTGCTGAGGAAGCAGCAGGGCCCAGTAAGCAGGCAGAGCCCTGGAGTGGGGCCAGCATCCCAGCTGAAGCCCTCGGGCCTCCTGCTGGGCACACAGTGAGCAGAAGGAAGCGCCACCCCCACCAGCTTGCCTTGTAGCCCTGGATGTTCCCATTCTGGCTCTCTGGAGGTGGTGGGTCCCATGTGACCTCCAGCTGGCTGGCTGTGAGTGGAGTCACCTGGATGTTCTGTGGAGCCATCGCTGGGGCTGAGGAAAGAATACATAAGGGTAACTGGGATATCCCTTCATGATCTACCTGAAACCCCTCCCCCAGGGGTCATGTAAGTCCTAATTCCCTGAAGGACAGCATGGGAGACAGTGCCCTGGATATCGCTCAGCTTGGGAAGCCTCAGGCTGGTATCACCACATGCCATCTCCACACAGCGTCACTGCAGATCTTAGTAAGCACCTTATAGTACCAGGGGATGATATGAACTCTCCTAGAAGACCATTCTTAAATCCACAAAGCAAAATATATAAAATTGATTTCATTAGCTAAGTTAAACGTATATTCAGTGGCAAACACAATATTGGTAAACATAGGGCACAGACTCAGGGGATGGTCTGACAGCTAGTGAGAGATCAAAGCAGCCATGAGTATGGCAGACACCTAGAGGTGTCCATGGCACCCGGGGTGTGGGTGCCACAGGTTTTGCTATGCCAATATTCCTGATTGGGGAAATGCTGAATTTGGGGCAGAGGGTACAGAAAATGAAGACATCTACCCTACCATCACAAGCTTAGGTGTCCTGGTTATACAGCCTCATTCTAGATGAAGCTAGTGAGGGAATGTCACGAAGGTACCCCTCCCTGCCGACCGACAATTGGGTTTCTATGAAATGGCTCCACGTTGCTCTGAGGTCTGGTTCTGGCTACACATTCGGAGCACCAAATTTTTACTCTCTCACCCTCCCTTCCAGTGGGAGGTGATTCCTGGTACCATGTCAAGGTCACAGCCAACTGCATGCTGCGTTCTGAAACATTCCTGTCCTTTCTGTTTTGCCAGCTTCACGTTGTCTCTTAAGTCCCTGCTGGGCACTTCTCACAATGATCTATTCTCTGCCTCCTGGGAGGTACTCCCTTCTCCCATCTGGACATTCCTGGTAGAAACTTGGGCTGGGCTGGACCTTGGGGAGTTGTGTAGCGCCTTTCTTGGGTTCCTAACTCTGGGAAAGCAGAAGCTAGTAGAGTCCTCTTCACCTTCTACATCCCTGGCCTGCCCTCCGGGAGTGCCAGCTGCATTTGGACTCAATCTATTTATAAACACAGGTGACCAAACAGTTCCTGTTTGGGGAGGTGGCCAGCACTCAGGCCGAGAGGCCTTCCGGAGAGACAATGACCTCGTGAGTCAGCCTTCCCTAGTGCCCTGTCCCCACTTTCTGCTCCCCCCAATGTAAAATAAAATAGTAATTAACACCCGCTCAGCCTGACACCAACTATTTATTTTGTTCTAACTGTGTGGTTTCCATATTATCACTGCCCACCCTGCCGTTAATGGAAATGTTAATAACCCGCACCAGGTTGCTGTGACAGATGCTCAGCCTCATTATCAGAAATTCTTATTTACCGCTCCATTAAACAACAGAATCACACAAAAAAACAATTCAATCAAAACTAACTGGAGGAATTTTAACAGCCACATTAATAATCCAAAACATAAATAAAGTTAATGTCTTTTGCATGTTTGCCATCGGCAACTCTATTGCAAAATTACTGTTGTACAATTAAAATGTGAAAGGCAAAATTGAGCATGGCCATTACCCTGGTCGTGAGTTAGGAACCCCCCAGTGCCCCCAAGGGTTTCTTTACATGGACTCAACCAAACCCAGTGCAGCAATATCCCTGGACTCAGATGTCTGTCTGTAGGAACTGGTAGAATTTATGTGCTCCAGGCAAACCCCTCACCCCACATGCAGGAGCCCACGTGTATCTTGGCTGAGGTTGATACACATTGGACAAAGGCCCCGGTGCCATTTCAGGCAGCTGAGATGCTTGCACGTCCCTGCCAGCTATGTTGCAGTATGGTGCTTTGTGCTATAAAAATTCTGCAGGTAACAAAGAATGTTTGTTGTTGATGACACACACAGGGAAGAGAGAACTATATGTAAACACTGAGAGAGCTTGTTGGTTTCAAAACTTGTGGTGTTTTTTTTGGGGAGGGGGCTCCGGAAAGCTGCTCTGTCTCCACCCTGATAAGAGAACTTGACTTTTAGGAAGGCCCTGCTGTTCCCAGTGTTAAATGTAAGCCTCATTCAAGAAACATGTGTGCAGCTGTGGAGTCAAAGGAGCGCTGGCTCAGTCATTATCTTTTTGTTTCCTTATCTAAACATTTGTGATTTAAGGAGAACCCAAATAACAGCCAGCATGTGCCTTTAAAATGCATGAAATTATTTTTAAAAAGCATTTTAACCAGTAATTTCTGGATTTGCTGAATCACAGATTGCTTACAAACAACATCAGAAGTGAACTGGAAAGGTTATGGTGCAAGGCTATGATCTACTCTGTAGGTCTCATGCAGAACTAATAAAGCTATGATGGAACTATCTGCATCCAGTGCGAGTAGGGTTGCCCCTGTATCTGAACCAGGGCACTGGAACAGTCTTGGAGAGGGACTTCATTAACTAGTAACATAGAAGACACAGGTACTTTCGGAAGCATTGAACTTAACAGCTATAGCAGTGTTCCAGAGGTTTCTGAAATTCTCTGGAATTCTGCCTGGTTGCTTGTGGAGGCCTACTAAACTGGGTTCTGTGGGCTGAGCCAGACTGTAGTCTGGATTTCCCTGGACCATTTGACTCTTCCAGGAAAGGGCAGAGTGGATGCTGGCTGGAAAACCCTACAGAACAGTTGTAGCAATGCTGTATTCACCTCACTCAATTTTGGGCTGGCTCACTGCTAGGTGACCATCAGTTTCAGCTAGATAAGCAGACAGACACTGGAGCACAACAGTTGTCCCCAACTCAATCTCCTCCTCTCCTTTCTCCTCCTTCTCTTCCTCCTCCTTTTGTCTTTTTTGAGACAGAGTTTCACTATGCAGTTCAGGCTGGCCTTGAACTCATTGTGTAGTCCAGGCTGGCTTTGAACTTGCAGGAACCCTCCAACTTCAACCTCCTAAGTGCTAGGATTACAAGCATGTGCCACCATATCCAGCCTCATTTTTTGTTCATTCCACATTCTCTCAGATCTAGATGACCTTACTGCCATAGGGCCCTATATCCAGCCTGGGCTTAGCCTTACCTTGAAGTGTAGGAACTTCTGCTGTGGGGAAGCAGCAGATGACCTCGGCACGCTCACAGCACAGAAGGATAAGAGGAATGTTCCACGTGTATCCCACCCATGGTCTTATCCCACCTGTGGTCTCAGTTACCTCTGATCAACATTGGTCCAAAAATATTAAATGGAAAATTCTAGAGAAACCAGATTCAGGTAACTTCTGTTAAAGCATATTATCATAACTGCCCTATTTTATTTTTAGCTGTTAATTGCTTACTATGTTTAATATATGAACTAAACTGTACCATGTGATATAGATAGAAAAATATACCATATAAAGGTTCAGTACACTGATAGTTTTTGATCTCCTCTGACATTTGGGATGGAGCCCTGATGATGAGGGGATCCCTGAGGATGTTGACAGCTGCATGTGGCCTTTGGTAGGGTAGCAAAGGCCTGAGAGAGCAAGGGGAGGTTTCAGAGTTGTAGGAATTGACACTATATGGAGAAGGGTGCTCATTCATTCAGTCCTTCACTCTCCCATTCAGACATCCACTCCATAGCAAGTTTGATCCCAGTCTGGGCAACTCAAAAAGTTAGTAAGACTCTATCTTAAAATAAAATTATTATTAAAAATGGCCAGAGGTATAGCTCAGTGGGAAGGCTCTGCTAGTTTCAATCCCTGGTAACACAAAACAAAGAAAAATCCACTCCCGGTGGTGGGAGACTCATCTGTCTTTCTTTAGACAGTAGCACAGTGGTAGGACTTGCAGTGGACTCTGCTAACTCCATTGACCACATGACTCTCTTAGATTAAAGATGCATGAACAGCAACAGTATAGGGACAGCAGTGAACAGGGGTTACCACCTTGCAGAAGCTCCAGAGGGCTATGTGGCCCCAGCCCCTCTTTCTCATGCCCTCTAGACTAGCTAAGCCTTGTTCTGAAATGCAGAACAGGAGGCTGAGAGCCCTGGCAAACCCCGAGGACAGGCCACATGGTGGTGAGTGTTGTGTGGGTGCTGAGGCCACTGAAGTCCAAGGCCTTCTTGTTTCAAGGCACATGTGCTAGACCCTTCCTGAATATTAACTAGACTCTGACCTTGGGCCTGGGT